>JAGFNQ010008130.1:0-17767 GCA_024364735.1 Boesenbergia rotunda | reverse complement strand
AACTCGGGTTTTGAATGTATGACAAAGTGGTTAAAGTTAGGGTTGTTGGTGTTTAACCTATTTACTAAGTGTGCAGGGTTGAAAGACTTAGGACCAGACACCAGGCTGAAGTCCAGGATGGTTGAGTCCTGGCGGAAGTCCAGTTGGGTCCGCGGGACCTGACAACTGGCTGAAGACCAAGTTGGTTGAGACTTGGCAGGAAGACCAGGGTGGTTGAGCCTTGGCAGGAAGTCCTGGTGGGTCAAGAGGTCAAGTAAAACTGCACAATGGGTAAGTAAGGTAAGTCACTGGAGGAGCGACCCAGTGAGGACGAGTCCAATCTTGGACTTTAGGCGCGGTCCAACTTAGACCCATTTAGGTGATCTAAGTTGAGTCCTGGTTAGATCCTGGTCTGGGAACAGGATCTAATTAACTTAGAATTGTATCTTATTTTAGTCCATATAAAATTGTGCTAGCCTTGTTTTGGACTAACCCTGGATGCAGGACCGAAGGACTATGTATCTGCAGCTCAGAGAGCCTCAAAGGAGTGAGGCAGTAGCTGAGCTGGGCGCCCCGGATGTTTCGGGCGCCCCCAGAGTCAACCCAAAGTCAGCAGAGAGTAAAGCCCCGACAGCAGCGCCGGCGCGCGTTCGGGCGCCCCGCGTGTCGCGGGCGCCCACTGTGCCACGCAGTGTCAGCTGCTGCTGCGCGCCCTCGCGAAGCCGAACGGAAGATAGAGTTTGACCGGTCAAGCGGGCGCCCCGCGCGCTTCGGGCGCCCCGGTCAAACCCATCCCGAAATGGAAGCGATCAGATGCGACCGAGCTGGGTGATGGATCGTACGCCACGTGGTAGGGCGCCCCGAGCATTCCGGGCGCCCCCAGGGCTATAAATAGAGCCCCTCGACCAAGGTTCAGATACAACACTTCTTCCAAAGTCTCCAAGTTCTTCTAAGCTCGCGCCTTGCTCCGGAAACGCCTCACTTCGAGCCGACGACGTCCTGCTGCCCCGAAAGAGTCGACCTACTCCGGACGTCGGTAAAAAGAAGAATATTTCTTTTAATACTTTATTGCACTTAATTACTTGAAAGTGTGGGGTTGTCACACTTTCAATTCATTTGTACTCGCCTACTCTATCGGGGTTGACCGATAGAGAGTTTTAGTGGATTGCCCAACGGAAAGGTCCGAGGGACCTGGGCCTTCGAGTAGGAGTCGCCGAAGGCTCCGAACGAAGTAAAAATCGTTCGTGTTTGTGTGTTCGTTTTTCGTCTCTTTCATTTCCGCTGTGCACGCTTTTCAAAGCACTCTGATTTAATTTTTTAAAAGTCACGTGATTCACCCCCCCTCTCACGTGCATCGATCCTACAAGTGGTATCAGAGCCTGGTACGCTCTGTATCGGTGCAACCACCATAAGAGCCGGGGGAAATCCAGTTTTTTTTCGAGTTTTGGTTTTTCGCTACACTTGATCTAAATTAGGTATTGTTGCCTAGATTTGGATTATTTTTTCCGTTCGTTTGATTTTACTCGAATTTGGTGCAACACCATTTCGAGTCACTCTTTCTCTCTCTTCTCCTTTTTCTACCACACTACTAATCCAAGACCTAGTCTTGGGACAAGTTTTTGTGTAGTCTATTTCAGATGGCTCAAGGTGAAGGCTATAGCACTGCCCGCCCTCCCCTCTTTAATGGGGAAGACTTTCCCTACTGGAAGAGAAGAATGGAGGTTTATCTGAAGACCGACATGGATCAGTGGTTTGCAGTTCAAACAGGCTACACACCGCCAATGGATGAGGGAAATAATGCTCCACTAAGGCCCGACAGATGGAACTCAGAGATGAAGAAAAAGGCTCAGACCGAGTTCAAAGCTCAGAACACCCTCCAGTGCGGACTTACCAAAGAGGAGCTAAACAGAATTGGACCAACCGACTCAGCAAAGGAGCTATGGGACAAATTAATTGAACTACATGAAGGCACCTCTGATGCCAAGGTAACAAAAAGGGATTTACTTTTAAATAAGTTATTTAATATAAAAATGCAGGAAGGAGAATCTGCAAGCCAACTCCACGCCCGGATCAAGGACATACTGAATGGACTCCACATGATCGGGCACAAACAGGAGAACCGGGACATCATAAGGTATGCGTTAAATGCGTTCCCTAGAAATTCACTATGGGCATCTATTATAGATGCCTATAAAATTTCTAGGAACCTTTCAAAAATTAATCTGGATGAATTATTTTGTGAATTAGAGTTGCATGAGCAAACTAACGTCAAGGTCGAGAAAGGGCTAGCTTTATTTGCAGGTTCACCAAAAGAAGCCAAATCAAAGAGAAAAACTCAAGAAGAAACTGAAGATAAGTCAGACTCTGACTCAGATGAAGAAGAACAACTGGTGAACTTGGTAAGAAAAATGTTCACCAGAAGGAAGAACAAATTTTCAAAGAAAGACATTCAAAAGGTAATGAAGCCCTCCAGCACTGAAGGTAAAAGCAAAATGATCTGCTTCGGCTGTAACAGAAAAGGGCACTTCAAACATGAATGCCCTTACAAGAAGGAGAACCAACCCACTAAGAACAAAAAGAAGAAGGCTCTTCAAGCTACGTGGGATGAAAGCTCGGACGATTCCGACGATGAACAACCGAAGAATGCAAGCTACCTCGCACTGATGGCAACCGGACCAGAATCGGACTCGGAGCAAGACGAGGATTCCGAATACGAGTCGAGCCAAGAGATCGGACTATTTTCAGACGGCTCTACTAAGGTATATTTAGATTCAGTAAATGAAAAGTTCTTTAAAATTATTTCTGTCTTAAATAAAAAATTGCTTGCATCTGAATCTAGAAATGACCAGCTCCTTAAGGAAAATCAAGACCTTAAGGAGCAATTAATTAATACCAGAACATTAACTGAACAAACTCAAAATCAAAAATTAATTGAGCTTGAAACTGAAAACTTAACCCTAAAGGGTGAAGTCCTAAAACTTAAGGATCTACTAGCAACTTTCACAACCCGATCCAAGAACCTTGACCTTATTCTTGGATCACAAAAGGGCATGTACAACAAATCTGGGATAGGATATAAATCAAGATCGAACCAAAGATCTTTTATCTCCTTTATCCACCCCCGCAAAAATCAACGAAAAGCGTGGGTCCCGAAAGCTTATCTAACAAAGCAAGTAGGTCAGAATCAATTTTATGTCCCAAAAAGGGACATCCATTACATTGACCCTAGACACCCAGTCTACAATTTAGGGGGAGGCTCCAAACTAGTTGGCACCTTAAAATCAGCCTCTGCCCAGGTGGGCACTTAGGATTAGCTTCAAAGTTAATTTGAATCTTGTACTATTTAGTACCAAGGTTTTCAATGAGTAAGTTAAAAGTTCAACTTCTTTAAGCGGCTTTGCCTAGAAAATGGTTGTTGCTCCAATAAGGCTTCGGCCAAAGAAGGCCACTGTGCCTCGCCATGGCCTGGAAGCCAATTATTGAAGTATACTTTTAAATTACTACTTGTTAAACTTGGATCTAACACAAGGTCAAGTTAACTTTTCTAATCAAACTCAAAATCATCTCACAAAATCATAGGACTCCCTTGATTGATAACTTAGACCGAGTGAGATGAATAAGGATAACCAAATTTAAATTATTGATTGATAATTCAAAAATTAAAATTAAAATTAAAATTAAAATTAAAATTAAAATTAAAATTAAAATTAAAATTAAAATTAAAATTAAAATTAAAATTCAAATTCAAATTAAAATTAAAATTCAAATTAAAATTAAAATTAAAATTCAAATTCAAATTAAAATTAAAATTCAAATTAAAATTAAAATTAAAATTAAAATTAAAATTAAAATTAAAATTAAAATTAAAATTAAAATCAAAATTCAAATTAAAATTAAAATCAAAATTCAAATTAAAATTAAAATTAAAATTAAAATTAAAATTAAAATTAAAATTCAAATTAAAATTCAAATTAAAATTAAAATTCAAATTCAAATTAAAATTCGAAAATAAAATTCAAAGTCAAACTTAACATAACTCAAACTTAAAATTCAAACTCAAGTTTTTAAATCTTCTTAGATTTTTTTTAAAAAAAAAACTCAACCTAAGGTCTAAACCTTTTACTTAACTGTAGGAAAACAAATGGATCATTGACAGTGGATGCTCCAGACACATGACTGGGGATCCCACCAAATTTACAGAACTCAAGTACAAAAGACTAGGGACCGTTGCTTTTGGAAACAACGGTAAACTTAAGGTAATTGGCCTAAGCAATATTGAACTTGAGTCTGATTTCATAATAACAAATGTATTACTTGTTGAAAATTTCAACTTCAATTTACTAAGCATTAGCCAATTGTGTGACACTGGTTATAAGGTTAGGTTTCTATCCAATGAATGTCTGATCAAACACAATGACAACCCAAACATCACACTTAGAGGACTTAGGCACAATAACATTTATGAAATTAAGTTAACCTGTCCCTTAGAAAATTGCCTCTTAACCCATAAGGATGAGACTTGGCTCTGGCATAGGAGACTTTCACACACTCACTTCAGAAAACTACCTAAACTAAATGGTTTAGTTAGAGGCCTACCAAAGTTATCTAACCTTGAGTCAACCTTATGTAATGCTTGTCAACAAGGAAAACAAACTAGGTCAACCCACAAACCAACTAATCAAACTCAAACCAAGTCAATTCTGGAATTGATTCACCTAGACCTATTTGACTCACATGAGGTTAAATCAATTAATGGTAACCTATACTGCCTAGTAATTATAAATGACTATTCAAGATTTACCTGGGTAAAATTCTTAAAAAATAAAGATGAAACCTTTGATATACTCACTCAATTTTGTAAATTAACAGAAAATGAAAAAGGGATTAAAATCAAAAGACTTAGGAGCGATAATGGCGGAGAATTCAAAAATCACAAATTTAATCAATTTTGTCTAGAAAAAGGCTACCATCACGAATTCTCTTGCCCTAAAACACCTCAACAAAATGGAGTTGTAGAAAGAAAAAATAGAACACTACAAGAAGCAGCTAGAACAATGCTTAATGAATACAACTTACCTAAATACCTTTGGGCTGAGGCTGATAGTACAGCTTGTTATGTACAAAATAGAATAACTCTAATTAAAAACCTAGGAAAGACCTCTTTTGAAATCTATTATAACAAACAACCTAACATTAAATACCTTAAAGTATTTGGATGTAAAGTCTATATCTTAAATACTAGAGAACACTTAGGAAAATTTACTTCTAAGGTTGAGGAAGGTATCTTTGTAGGCTATTCCCTTACCAGTAGAGCCTATAGAGTTTATAACAAAACTACCCTAAAAATTGAAGAAACTACAAATGTAAAATTTGATGAAAAATCTGACCCAAATAACTCTGATCAAACCACCTACCAACCAATTGACTTTATTAGATCCAGTACTAACCCTGATGAAAGGCCAATTGAAGACCAAAACGATGATCTAACTGAACCCACACCTGAAACTGAACCTAACCAACCCAGAACTGTTCGAGTTAGCTCAGCCCACCCAACTAATCAAATCTTAGGTAATCCAGAAATAAGGGTTCAGACTAGATCAGCTTTTAGGAACCTTAGTCAAATTGCCTTGATTTCAAAAATTGAACCCAAGTCTATAGAAGAGTCCTTACTTGACCCTGATTGGATCATAGCCATGCAGGAAGAGTTAGCCCAATTTGAACGTAGTCAAGTCTGGGACTTAGTACCCTTACCTAAAGGCAAGAAATTTATTGAAACTAAATGGGTCTTTAGGAATAAACTTAACGAACAAGGAGAAACAGTCATGAATAAGGCTAGGCTAGTAGCTAAGGGGTTTAGCCAAGTAGAAGGTCTTGATTATGATGAAACCTATGCCCCTGTAGCCAGACTTGAATCCATTAGAATGCTCTTAAGTTATGCAGCCCATAAAGGATTTAAGCTTTATCAAATGGATGTTAAGTCAGCCTTCCTAAATGGCCTAATTAAAGAAGAGGTTTATGTAGGTCAACCCCCTGGTTTTGAAAGCTTAGAACACCCTGACTATGTCTTTAGACTTAAGAAAGCCCTATATGGACTTAAGCAAGCACCTAGGGCCTGGTATGAAAGACTGTCTAACTACTTAGTTTCAAAAGGTTTTAACCAAGGCAAAATTGACCCAACACTATTTGTCAAAACCCTAAAAAATGATATTTTTGTAGCCCAAGTATATGTAGATGATATAGTATTTGGCTCAACCAACTCAGACTTTTTACAAGATTTCACAAAGATAATGGAAACTGAATTTGAAATGAGTTTAGTAGGTCAATTAACTTTATTTTTAGGGTTACAAATAAAACAGACTAGTGAGGGTACTTTTGTCTATCAACAAAAATACACTAAAGAATTACTTAGAAAATTTGGAATGGATAGTGCTAAAGAAATTAAGACACCTATGGCTACCAATCAAACTATAGATAGTGACACAAATGGCAAACCTGTTGACCTTAAGTATTATAGAAGTGCTATAGGTAGCTTACTTTACCTAACTGCAAGTCGACCTGATATTCTCTTTGCAGTTAGTATGTGTGCTAGGTATCAAACATGTGCTAAAGAATCACATCTAACCCTAGTTAAAAGGATATTTAGGTATCTCAAAGGAACAAAAAATTTAGGAATTTGGTACCCTAGAACAGCCCAGTTTGAACTTATTGGATTCTCTGACTCAGATTATGCTGGCTGTAAGTTAGACAGAAAAAGTACCAGTGGTGGATGCCAACTTCTAGGACCCTCACTAGTTAGTTGGTTCAGTAGAAAACAACATTGTGTTGCCCTATCCACCACTGAAGCTGAATACATAGCAATGGGTGAATGTGTAGCCCAACTACTTTGGATGATGCATACCTTAAAAGATTTTAACTTAGATTTTAAGAAAGTCAAAATTTTTATAGATAACCTAAGTTCAATCAATTTAACCAAAAACCCAATCCACCACTCTAGGACCAAACATATAGAAATCAAACACCATTTTGTTAGAGATCATGTAAATAAAGGAGAAATTGAACTTAACCATGTTGAATCTAAGTCTAACCTAGCTGATATATTTACCAAACCACTTCCTGAATCTGAATTTAGCAACTTAAGAAGGTTAATAGGAATGTGTGTTATAGACTAGGAATGACCTGATAAGCTTAAGTTGAATTTTGGTTTTAAAAACATGGATTTTTTTTAAAACTTGTTTTTCAAAAGTTTATTGCTTTTCAAAATTAAACTTAAACACGGACTTTTCAAACTTGATTTTCAAGAACTTTATTGTATTTCAAAATTTGATTTTCAAAACTGGCAGACTTAGCCTAAGCTTGACCCCTAGAATTGCATGAACCTATAGATTTAGGTAGCCGCATCTCACAAAACACATTAAGATTAACTTGTTTGTGTTTGCAAAAACATAGAACGGTTGTGAGATGCATAGGACTCAGCCTGGACTTCCGAATGCTTAATTCAGTGCATCACAGTAAGTCTGGGCGTAAAATACCAACATTACAGTGATCAAGTCAAGTAGTCTTGCACTTAAATCTGAGCTAGACATTATTACCTGACTTGACTAACCCTGTGAACACTACTATCATCTAGATAGTTAGTCAGTAACTAGAGTTAGACACATGAAAAGAGACCACAATCATTATTTGGTCCAGGGGGAGCTGAGGTCAAAACACTTTTTCAAAATATCATTTTTGACAAAACACCTTTGAAAATTTTGATAAAAAGTTGATAAAGATTGAGAAGGAGTTCCAGCTAAACCCTTAAAAAAAATTTTTTGATATTATATTTTCTGAAAAAAAAGAGGGTTGAGATAGTTATGCTTACATTTCTAACACTTAACCTATATTTCTACTCCCTTAAACTTGTTATGCTTATATTTTTTTGATGAATGACAAAGGGGGAGAGTAGGGTAAAAGGGTTAGAAAATTGCAAAAAGCATGCTTATTTCACATTTATTTATCTTTGCCTTCTTGTGTGCTGCAACTTTCATACCTATGCTTGTGTTATATTGTCTGCATGTTTATGCAAGTTCATATCTGCTGTTTTTTCTAACTTTAACCTGAGTTGTCAATACATCAAAAAGGGGGAGATTGTTGGTGCAGTTTGCACTAACGGTCAAACTCGGGTTTTGAATGTATGACAAAGTGGTTAAAGTTAGGGTTGTTGGTGTTTAACCTATTTACTAAGTGTGCAGGGTTGAAAGACTTAGGACCAGACACCAGGCTGAAGTCCAGGATGGTTGAGTCCTGGCGGGAAGTCCAGTTGGGTCCGCGGGACCTGACAACTGGCTGAAGACCAAGTTGGTTGAGACTTGGCAGGAAGACCAGGGTGGTTGAGCCTTGGCAGGAAGTCCTGGTGGGTCAAGAGGTCAAGTAAAACTGCACAATGGGTAAGTAAGGTAAGTCACTGGAGGAGCGACCCAGTGAGGACGAGTCCAATCTTGGACTTTAGGCGCGGTCCAACTTAGACCCATTTAGGTGATCTAAGTTGAGTCCTGGTTAGATCCTGGTCTGGGAAACATGATCTAATTAACTTAGAATTATATCTTATTTTAGTCCATATAAAATTGTGCTAGCCTTGTTTTGGACTAACCCTGGATGCAGGACCGAAGGACTGTGTATCTGCAGCTCAGAGAGCCTCAAAGGAGTGAGGCAGTAGCTGAGCTGGGCGCCCCGGATGTTTCAGGCGCCCCCCAGAGTCAAACAAGTCAGCAGACCAAGAAAAGCCCCGACAGCAGCGCTATTCGGGGCGCCCCGCGCATATCGGGCGCCCCGCGTGTCGCGGGCGCCCACTGTGCCACGCAGTGTCAGCTGCTGCTGCGCGCCCTCGCGAAGCCGAACGGAAGATAGAGTTTGACCGGTCAAGCGGGCGCCCCGCGCGCTTCGGGCGCCCCGGTCAAACCCCATCCCGAAATGGAAGCGATCAGATGCGACCGAGCTGGGTGATGGATCGTACGCCACGTGGTAGGGCGCCCCGAGCATTCCGGGCGCCCCCAGGGCTATAAATAGAGCCCCTCGACCAAGGTTCAGATACAACACTTCTTCCAAAGTCTCCAAGTTCTTCTAAGCTCGCGCCTTGCTCCGGAAACGCCTCACTTCGAGCCGACGACGTCCTGCTGCCCCGAAAGAGTCGACCTACTCCGGACGTCGGTAAAAAGAAGAATATTTCTTTTAATACTTTATTGCACTTAATTACTTGAAAGTGTGGGGTTGTCACACTTTCAATTCATTTGTACTCGCCTACTCTATCGGGGTTGACCGATAGAGAGTTTTAGTGGATTGCCCAACGGAAAGGTCCGAGGGACCTGGGCCTTCGAGTAGGAGTCGCCGAAGGCTCCGAACGAAGTAAAAATCGTTCGTGTTTGTGTGTTCGTTTTTCGTCTCTTTCATTTCCGCTGTGCACGCTTTTCAAAGCACTCTGATTTAATTTTTTAAAAGTCACGTGATTCACCCCCCCTCTCACGTGCATCGATCCTACAGAGTAAGCCACAGCTATCGGATCATGATATACAAAGGCAGGTATAGCGTATAAACCTACTGCTATCTATAACAAACTATGCATAATAGTAAGACAGTATCTAAAAAGATAAGTCAGGGGTACCCGCCTCAAAGTAGGAGTCCGTATTGAATAAGAACCTCCCGTTCAATAATCAGCAACAAATCAGTGCCCTGTATCAAATGACATAAGTTTAGCTACAATTCACATGATTCTTAGCTAAACTAACTCCCTTAATTAATTAGGATCGCCCTAATTCATAACATTTGTTACTTAGCTCTTAATTAATGATTACTCTCTATTTGATTGATAACCTCTCAATTAAACCTAGGTTTTAAACAAACCCTAATAGCAAACACCCTACTGTTTCAATCCAATGAAACACATTTTCAAATCAAAACAACCTATCAACAAAAGTTAAACATTTACCCAACAATAGGATCCAATACACTACATTGTCATCAACCTACTGATCAAGAACAAAAACCCATTACTAACAATCCAACACAGATCATCCATTCAACCATCAATTTCAAATACACAGAACTTACCTATTGCTTCAAATTGGACTAAATAGCTACAACCAACCTAATCTACGCTAATCAAACCCAATCTTACAGCATCAATTCAGCGATACTTACCTGAGCTCGGTAGGTCTCCACAGCAATCACCCCAGCCGATTTGATCTGGCATCACCAGAGAACCCCACGAAAGGCCAAGATTGGGAGCAAGCCCTAGAATCAAACTCCGGCGATGTTGTAGAGCTCAAGACTCCTCTGCCTCCTTCCGATTGTTCCACCTCCAATCGGGTTGCCTGTTGTACCGGCAACACCTCCTCCAATGCTCCGAACACCTGCCCCAAATCGCTCGAAGCGAAAATCCCAGCTCCCGTTTATGAGAGGGCCCGAGGATTGAGGGATGGAACTTCGACGCCGGCTAGATCTGAGGTTGCGGTTCGTCAGAAGGGAAGAAACCGAAGGAGGCAGCGTGGCGTCGGCTCTCCATCGGGAGAAGCGGCTGTTCGTGACCTAGTTGTGGCAGAAAGCCACGAAATGATTTATTTAACCTGCCACTTTTGCATTTTGGTCCTCCCTTATTTTTATTTAAAACTACACCCCTAACCTAGGGCTTAATAGGGTTTGGTCCCTCAAAAGGTTTAGTTTTAAACCATTTGAATTCCCTAAACTTTGTCTAGGGGCCCGGAAACCTTAGGATCTTTTTCGAAAAAATTTTCGGAGCGAAATAAACGTGTCGGATTTAACAGTAACGATGAGCCGAGGGAAGCGCAGTTCGAGGCATACGCGAAGGATGACATGTGAAGACAAGCCGAGGGCTTGTATGCATCCTAGGGACGAGAGCCAAAGTCAAAGAAGAATTGAAGACAACAGGTCAAGGCTGCAAGAAGAGTCAAGTGAGTCGTGATGGTTCATGTGTGAGTGAAATATACTCGGAAAGGGAAACCATAAGTTTAGGGTTTGATCAGTCGACTGATGTGGGATCAGTGAACTGGTAGAGGTCACAGAAAGACCAGTCGACTGGTAACGGCTAATTCAACCACGAGCTCTATTTAAGGGAGCTTGGTTTGGCTGACTAGGATTGATGAAATTGACTTTAGTTAAAAGTCAATTAGTAGTCTTTGTGCTCAAAGATCTTGTGCGAGTTTGTGGTAAGGTTTCTCCACCCACAAGGAACTACACGAGCATAGCCGGACGTTTCCGGGGAGTCATCCGCCGAAGGATCGGGATCATCCACCTTATGGACTATCGTGGAGTAGGAGTCTCATCGGAAACTACGTTAAACGGTTTGTGTCTTTGTTAGTGTTTTTAGTTTAATTATATTTTCATTACGCACACTAACATTGTAGGAAGCAAACCGAGAAATAAAGGATGATCAGCTATTCACCCCCTCTAGGCATATGATCAAGTCCTAACAATCTTGATAGTGAAGCTTTCTACTATCTTGAATTAGCAACCACCCAGATTGCAACCAAATAATCCCTTTGTGTCTCTTACTTATCTGTTTTAGTTATTTATATGTTTTTTATTAACTGCTGCATCTAACATCCATCTTTTTTTAAAAAGTACAAAAGATAGAATTCTAGCTCGGAAAGCAATTCACCCTCTCCTCTTTTCGACCTACAACAATCCTACATAATTTTGAGGTTGGGCACTTTTTGAGAACAAGTACAATCTTAATTATTATTTTGATTAGGCAATCATAGTTCAAGGGATATATACCTTCTCTTCCAACTTTGATCAGACAGTTATAATTTTTGGTTCAACATGATCAAGAGGTCAAATCAAGACACATGATTCTAAATGAGATTGTGGTCTTGTGTCGTGAAAGAAGAACTTTACCAAAGGTGTTACAATCTTTAGTCTTTCCTCGCAAAGGACGTTTCTTCATTGATTATTAAAGGAGTTATAGGGATTTGCTTTAAGGAAGATTGAAATCCTTGAAGTATTTTAAAAAAAAAATCAAAAATATAGTTAAAAAATTAAACTAAGTAAGATGAGAGAGAGTTAGTAGGATAATACTTAAGGAATGTTTCTCATAAAAGAGTTGATCCTGTCGTCGAGCGTAGTGGAGCCGCAACCGGATGACGGTGTAGCGATGGGTGACGTGGATGCCGACGGGATGTCCTCGCGCAGAATGACGGCGCCGTAGGGGGTATCCTCCGACGGAACGGAAGCGGATGTCGCCTGGTGCACGGCTGGAGGTGGACCTGCTGAGGAAGATGACCGTTAGTAACCTAGCCGGGAGACGTCCCGGCAAGGCACTCCGACGGTCAAGTCAGTACTCCGATGAACAGGAATAATAGAGCAATGTAGGTGAGGAGCTTCGCGAGCGCGCGTGTGCGTACCTGATAAAGAGGAGGGGAGTGGCTTATATAGCCGGGGAAAAGGACCAAGTATGGCCTGTGTCAGGATTCTCTGACAGGGTCAGAAGATATGGTATGGTTATGTTGATTTGAGTATGACCTGTGTCAGGATTCTCTGCCAGGGTCAGAAGATATGGTATGGTTATGTCGATTGTAACTAACCTTCTTTGTCGTATACTATTTGTCTTATGTGAGGACAAAGACAGGTTTCTGTAAGTCGGCGCCTGTCAGAGAGTGTCAGTTCGTACGAGTGGTGACAGCCTGTTACCTGCAGCTGGTGCAGGTGTATTTTGTCCTTATCCCAGGGTGATTCCGAGAGAGTGCCCGAGTGGACACCCGGACGACACGCCCGGATGGATATCAAGAATGGGCATAGAGGACTTCCGGGCGGATGCACTCGGCTGAACGAGGCGTGTAAGCCTTAATGTGGCCGGGCGAAAATACCCGGATAGACGAGGCGTGTAAGCCTTAATGTGGTCGGCCGGGTTTGACCGGCCGGATGAACCGCTATATTTATTCTAACCGGCCGCCTTGAGTCCGACCGGCCGGCGAAGACCCTGGGCCCGGCCAGGATGTTTGTCGAGTTGGCTGCCGTACAATGACGTGGACCTTGAAGCTGGCTAGGTCGTTTGCCACGTTGGCTGCCCGTATGGTGCCAACTATATGGCAGGATCAATAGCCTTCCCCTCGAGTCTAGTCGAAGGAGGCGATCAGTCCGACTGACTGGACCACAAGTGTGTACAACCATTCTGCGGCCGAGCGTTTTTTGCCCTATTAATATCTGGCCGGCTTAACACGATGCTCAACAGCTGGTGCTGTGTATGTCTGCCGCCATTGACATGATGAAGATGTCCGGGCGGATGAAGATTTTGACCGGAGGAACGTGGGCCGCCACGTCCTCGTAAATTGTTAATGCGTCCGACCGGACGAATGTTGTTAGTCGATGAGTGGTATGTTGAACACGTTTGGGCGGGAGAATGTTTGCCTTAAGTTTCAAGAAATGTGGAGTGTCACGCGCCCCTAGACGATTTTCTCGGGATAGCCCGAGTCAGTCAATTAATGGGGACGTGACATTCTAAGTCGAATGAGGTGATGTGATATGCCCGATGAGACTGGCGCCATAACGGCATCACCTCAGCTTTAATGAACCGGGCCACGTGGCGCGCGCTGGTTGGCCGACCGGGATGCGATTTATCCCCATGATTACGAGTTTTTAATGGCCATTAACGCGTGTAATTCTTTCCGCCACGCGGCAGCTTCCGACTGGCCGTCCCGACGACGCGCCCTGCCGCCGCAGCAGGCGACGTCAGCGGCTGAGGCGCGCCTTTTCGAGGCTGATCGTGGGACGACTCAACGGCCTGGATGAGGCGATCTCCGTACACGTGGACCGCCATCGGACGGTCTCCCTTCTTCCGGCCTAGCTATAAATAGGCATCCACATTCGGCGAAACCCTCATTTGCTCTTCACTGTTCTCTTCTCTAACTCGGTGCTTCTCGCTCCTCGCCGCCGTCTTCGCGTGTCGCCGCCGGTATCGTGCTTCTCCGTCGGTTAATCTTTTCCGCCACCACCTACGGTCAGATTCTCCCTTTTCTTCCCTCTCTTTCTGTTCCATGGCTGCCTCTGCGTGGTATACCTCTGTCGAGTCTTCCCTTCACGACGAGACCGTCTCAGACCTCCGACTGGCCTACGACATCCCTGAGAACTACCACATTGTCGTTCCTACACAGGCTGACAGGCCACACAAGCCCCCGGCTGGCTTCTTTGTGTTTTTCCGGGACCCTCTTCATCCCTTTATTGTAGACTTCTGTAACTTCTTCCATGTTCCTATCTTCCAGCTTTCTCCCAACGCCATTCGCATATTGTGTAACATAATAGTTCTTTTTACCCTTTACCGAGTCCCCCTCCGACCGGAGGTTCTTTATTTCTTTTACTACCCGAAGAAGCAGGAGGTCGGGAACTTCTTTCTCCAAGCCCGGGCCAAATTATCCATAGTGGAGAATATTCCTTCCTCGAATAAGGGATGGAAAACTCATTTCTTCTTCATAAGCCCTCCGACCAGCCCTGGGTTCCCGATCGGATGGGTCGAAGACATGCCCCCTATAGCTCCCTTAAGAAACTTTAAATCCGACCCCTTATTTATAAGGGCTGCTTCTCTACTCGGTGGCCTTCACTTCGACGGCATGAAACTTCTCAACGACGCCGTCTTGTACATATTTGGGCTAAGCCGAGTGCCTGCCGCCCTGCCCGGCACCTTCTGTAAGTCAATTTTTGTTTCGTACTTCTTTCTCCCTAACTCAACATCTTCTGATTTTGCAGCCGAGATGATGTGGGAAGCGGCCCTCGATGAGGCCATCGGCCTGGATGATGAAGAATTAAACGCCCGGGCGGCCGAGCAACTGCGTCTACGCCAGGCCAGTCTGCCCGACCAACCTACGATTCCTGAGAGCGCGGAGCCCACCGCTCAGGATCCTTCTGCCCAACCAGCGACGACTGGTTCTAGGGAGCCGGTCGGCTCATCAAAATCTTCTGCCCCGGCAAAATCCTCCGGCAAGCAGAAGGTTCAGCCTTCCATGCAGAAGTCTCTGCCTTCCAAGCGGAAAGCTAGCGCTTCTATCCGTATAGAGGAACCGACAGAGGTAGGCCGGTCCTCTTCTGAATCTCCCGACCCGGAACCTTTGCAGAGGCGCCCGAGGACTTCTGGGTCGGGCTCTCACTCTCAACCTGCAGAGGCAACTGCCAGCCCGGCTGGAGCGAGCCGGTCAGCTGACGCACCGGGTTCGTCTCGTTCGGGGGAGCGGTGTTCGCAGCCGTGTGGCTATGGCGTATATCTTCCCTCAGTCGACCCAGCGACCCCCTTCGAAGTCCAGCAGCGGCTTACCCTTTACGGGGAATTGGCGGACTGCTGGGAGCAGGGTATGAGGGAGGGGACTTCCCGACCCCCGATCCGACTGGCAGACCAATTCCTTCAGGATGCTACGCATGTAAGTCGGATGCTTTGATGCTTAATCACCTTGCTTCTTTCTAACATTTTTATTGTAGTTTTGGGCCTCCTGCTCGAGCGTCACCTATTCCCTGGTTATCAACACCAGGGGACGCCGAGCGGCCGAGCGGCAGCTCGCAGAATTGGAGCTCCGCCAGGCGCACGCTAACTTACCGGCCGGCGAAGAGGGCACCGCTATTCTCCGCTCGGAGATACTGGACCTTAAGGAGAAACTCCGTTCCGCCGAGGCGCGACTGACGGAGGAAATCACCCGAGCGGAGGTAGCCGAGCGGGCGTATGCCTGATCTTCCTCCCTGCACGCCACCCTTGAGCAGGAGAGGAAGAAGGCTTTGGCTATGCAGCGTCGTACCCGATCGGACCTCGACAAGAAGGCTGTCGAGGCCCAAGCCTTGAAGGCGGAACTGGACAAGATGATGAAGTCTTCGGAGGAGCTCCGGATGACCCTGAACGAAAAAGAGCAGGAGCTGGCGACTCGGGAGTCGGACCTAAATGCCAAGGAGAAGGCTTTAGACGCCCGAGAAGACGAGCTCCATTTGTCTGAAGGACTGCTAGCCTCTCAAGGCGTCGCCTTGGAGGAGAAAGACAAGGAGCTAGCTAACCTCCGGGCGGAAATTGACAGCCTGAAGCTACATCAAGCAGGCGAGCCCGCCCGGATGGAGGTACACCGCTTGGCTTACATTAATTCTAAAGAGTTCGGCAAGCAGTTGGGCAAGCAGACATCTGGCATGTTCAAGATGGGCTTAGAAAGCGCTGTTCTGCAGCTCCAAGAGAGCGGCCATCTGCCTGCCGACCTTCCTATCAATAATGTCCAAGTGAGCCGGGTCAAGGAGCTGCTACCCAAAGACTTCTTCCAGCCTTTTACGTAAATGTTAACCGTGTAATCCTAAGCCGCCGGTTGGGGCTCTTCTTTTTGTAATGCTTCCGAATCAATCAGCAATGAAGAGTATTTCCCTTTAGCGTGTTATTTTAGATATTAAGTAGATGTTGCCCGACCAGAGAGCCGAACTAAGCGCGGGATAATGGTTGTCAGGTAGCCGACCGGTTGATCTGACTAAGGTGTGAATCACCCCACGCCCGGTCAAGGAACTAAGCTACTTTTAGATAAATGGCTGTGTAAGCTAGCCGACTGATTGGTGGTCCTTCCCGAGGGATGTGGATTGCCACACGCCCGGTCAGAGAACAAAACTAAGGAATCCGGCCAAGTAGAAGCCCACTGGTCGGGGGTTCGACTACGGGATGTGGATCGCCACACGCCCGACCGAACTCTGATACGCGCTTCTGGGCGGGCTGATGTTTTAATCAGTCGCCGCCTCAGGCTTCCAAAGGGCACCAACCTTTTGCGTGGGTCGCCACGCCTCCGGTCGGGAACCGCTTTAGGCTTCCGGATGGGCCAATCTTCCACGTGGGTCTGCACGCTTCCGACCGGGAACCAGTCCAGGCTTCCGAGTGGGCTGACGTTTAAAGTCAGTCGCCGAGTCAGGCTTCCAAAGGGCACCGACCTTATGCGTGGGTCGCCACGCCTCCGGTCGGGAACCGCTTTAGGCTTCCGGATGGGCCAATCTTCCACGTGGGCCGCCACGCTTCCGACCGGGAACCAGTCCAGGCTTCCGAGTGGGCTGACGTTAAAGTCAGTCGCCGACTCAGGCTTCCAAAGGGCACCGACCTTATGCGTGGGTCGCCACGCCTCCGGTCGGGAACCGCTTTAGGCTTCCGATGGGCCAATCTTCCACGTGGGCCGCCACGCTTCCGACCGGGAACCAGTCCAGGCTTCCGAGTGGGCTGACGTTTAAAGTCAGTCGCCGACTCAGGCTCCAAAGGGGCACCGACCTTATGCGTGGGTCGCCACGCCTCCGGTCGGGGAACCGCTTTAGGCTTCCGGATGGGCCAATCTTCCACGTGGGCCGCCACGCTTCCGACCGGGAACCAGTCCAGGCTTCCGAGTGGGCTGACGTTTAAAGTCAGTCGCCGACTCAGGGCTTCCAAAGGGCACCGACCTTATGCGTGGGTCGCCACGCCTCCGGTCGGGAACCGCTTTAGGCTTCCGGATGGGCCCAATCTTCCACGTGGGCCGCCACGCTTCCGACCGGGAACCAGTCCAGGCTTCCGAGTGGGCTGACGTTTAAAGTCAGTCGCCGACTCAGGCTTCCAAAGGGCACCGACCTTATGCGTGGGTCGCCACGCCTCCGGTCGGGAACCGCTTTAGGCTTCCGGATGGGCCAATCTTCCACGTGGGCCGCCACGCTTCCGACCGGGAACCAGTCCAGGCTTCCGAGTGGGCTGACGCTTAAAGTCAGTCGCCGACTCAGGCTTCCAAAGGGCACCAACCTTCTGCGTGGGTCGCCACGCCTCCGGTCGGGAACCGCTTTAGGCTTC
>JAGFNQ010008129.1:20248-59406 GCA_024364735.1 Boesenbergia rotunda | reverse complement strand
TTTTTTTATTTCTCAAAATCCTTATGCTTTAAAACTTATTTTCATCTCAAAATAAGGCTTTCAAAAGTTGATTCAAAAATCTTAATATATTACTATCGCTTTGGAAAATTATTATCATTTCAAATTTTTTAAACTGTGTTATTCCAAATTGAGTTTTCAAAAATTTATCTCCTTGAAAGTTATCATACTCAGAAGATGGTTCAAAAGTGCTTCTTTTGATCTTGACAAACCCTAAAGACACAGAGGAAAGGTCCACTTCATGATCTTCAAGGACTCCTAGGATGTGTCAAATTAAGGGGGAGTCTAAGTCAAAAGAAAAACTTCAGAAAAAGTTTCTTTTTACTTATGTCTTTGTTAAACAGTTCTTTCTAATCTGACTCAAACCTTAAGACTCAAAGAAAGAGTACTTGTGGTCAACAAGCTTCCCAGGACTGAGTCAAGTTTAGGGGGAGGTCAAAATTAAAGGAATTATTTAATAACGTGCTTTATTTCAAACTCTTGCAAAAATCTAAGTTTTTCAAAATACTATTTGTTAGAATTTGTGTGACTTATGAAATTGTTTTCGAAATAACATTTACTTAGGTTGGAAAATTTCCAGGACACTTAGGAAATGTCCTTGTAGTCAACAAGGTTTCCTAGGATGGTGTCAGACTAGAAAATGAACCAAGTTAAGTAAAACATTGAACCTTCAAAAGTTCACACACTTTTTTAGCATATATTTTTAAGTACTATCATTTTTTAAAAAAAAAATAATTTACTTGAGTTTGAAAATTTTCCAGGACACTTAGGAAAATGTCCTTGTAGTCAATAAGGTTTCCTAGGATTGTGTCAGACTGGAAAAGAAACCTAGTCAAGTAAAATATTTTGTGTTAAAAATGCATAATATTTATTTCAAAAAGTACTTTTGATGATTCAAAAGCACTTATATCTTCAAAAATGCATAATATCTGTCAAAAAGTACTGCTATAATGTTCTCAAAAGTATAAATATTTTTCAAGGCAATATTGTTCTAAGTGCGTGAATTTTCTAAAAGATTGGCCTACAAATAATAAATATCTTTTCAATACTTTTCCAAATAAAGTTTTGTTGGTGCAATTTAAAACTTTTTGCTATACTTTCAAGAATTATATTATGTATTTTTATGCTTGCAAAACACATAGGCCCTGATACACAAACGCTCTCCTTAAAACTTCTCTCAAAATATTTTTATATAAGACTTAAAAATGGTCTAAAACATAAGGAGAAGAGTTTTACATTAAGGGGGAGAGAAAGGGAATTTTATTTTTAAGCTATTTCAAAATTTTAAGCATTTCTAAGTGGTTCAAAGTTATTTTTAGTGCATGTTTTTCTAAATAAAATTTTCCTTAGTAATCAAAATTTGTCTGAAAACAAAGTTTAAGCTTGCTTTTCAAAAGTGTCTATGGATATAAATACGTTTGCTCTTTTTGAAAAATACTTTGTCAAAAACTTATTTTTGGTAGAACTCAAAACTCCCCATTAGAAACCTTACTAACCCATGTATGCTTTTGATATATGTCAAAGGGGAAGGAAAGGTCAAAGTTAAGTATGTTAAGTATTTTATAACACAAGTATTCAGGGTTTTAGGGGGAGTATAAAAAAATAAAGAATTTTTTTTCAACTCTACAGTTATGCTTCAGTTATGCTTCACTGTTTACCTTATGCTCTTAACTGTTGTAATTTTTTCCTTAACTTTGAATTGTGTTGCCATAATCAAAAAGGGGGAGATTGTTGGTGCAGGAAGCACCAGATCGAACCTTGTTTTGATATTGGCAAAGGATTCAAAGTTAAGGGTTGTTTGGTATCTAACAATGCTGCTTGAGAGTGCAGGAAACAAAGTCCTAGAGAAGGGCTGCTAGGCACCTGACGATGGGCTGTCAGGAAACCAAGTCCTGGCGAAGGGTTGCTGGGCGAAAACCAAGTCCTGGCGAAGGGCTGCTAGGCACCTGACGATGGGCTGTCAGGAAACCAAGTCCTGGCGAAGGGTTGCTGGGCGAAAACCAAGTCCTGGCGAAGGGCTGCTAGGCGAAAGCCAAGTCCTGGCGAAGGGCTGCTAGGCGAAAACCAAGACCTGGCGAAGGGCTGCCGGGCAAAAGTCCAACTGGAGGATCCGGTTGGCACCAGGTAAATTCTCCCGAGAGGAGTAGGTGAGGACACGTTTCCCTTGAGGGAACATTAGGCGTCGGTTCGACCTAGGGCTCCATTTTGGAGACCAAAGTCAGAACCAAGACAGCTAAGGCTGTATAAAATAATTATTGTTTTGTTGTGTTTTGGACTAACCCTTGATGCAGGACCAAAGGGACGTGTGTCTGCAACTCAAAGAGCCTCAAAGGAGTGAGGCAACAGCTAAGTAAGGCGCCCTAAGTGTCCAGGGCGCCCTCAAGGTGAACCAGAACCAAGCGAAGCAAAATAGGCTTCAGCTGCTTACTGGGCAAGGCGCCCTCAGCAGCGAAGGCGCCTTCAGCAGCCAAGGCGCCTCCAGCTCTCTCTGCGAAGCTTCAACTCAATCCAGCCGAGAAGACCGGGTCAACCAAGGCGCCCTCAGCGACCAGGGCGCCCTAGAGGTCAAACCTCATCCCTATTTCGGTGCGATAACTCTTGACCGAGCGAAGCACGGATCGGGTGACACGTGGAAGGGCGCCTTCGACGACCAGGGCGCCCCTAGGTGCTATAAATAGCACCCCTCGACCCCTAGCTTCAACACTGCTTTCATTTCAACGCTTCCAAACGCTCTGACGACTACGCTCTGCTCCAGGAACTTCCCAACTCAAGTCCGAAGCGTCGTCGACCTCCCGCTGCACCGAAACTCGATCTACACCGGGAGTTGGTAAAACAGAGTGTAATTTTCTATTTACAGTCATTTTTGTAATCTTACTCTGTAACCGTTTTGCGCATTATAGAATTGCCCAAAGTAAACGGTCAACGACCGTGGGCCTTGGAGTAGGAGTCGACCCAGGCTCCGAACCAAGTAAACTACTGGTGTTTGCGTTGTTTGACTTTATTCCGCTGCGTAACTGCTCTTTCTTTTAAATCCGAACATTTTCCGATATTCACCCCCCCTCTATCGGTCTTTCTCGATCCAACACAAGATGCATTATTCTTATCAAGCTTGAATTCACTAGTGTTACCTTTCCTTTTGAAACGTCGATCTCTTCGCATCATCCTTCGCACGAAGTTCGCCATTTCGGATGAAGAGGAGCCACTGCCATCTTCCTCCGAGGTTGACTCGGATTCGGAGGAGGATGAAGATGATGAAAGATCCTTCTCCTTTTTCTTCTCCTTCTTCTTCTTGTTGATCCGATCCCCTGCAACTAAGGCAATCCCCTTTTCCTTGGGGTCTTTGTTAGCCATCTCATGCAATTCCATCTCAGAAAATAAATCATCTAACTTTACAATAGATAAATCCTTGGATACTTTGTAGGCATCCACCATGGATGACCACAAAGCATTCCTTGGAAATGCTTTCAAGACATACCTCACAAGGTCGCGATTTTCGACCTTTTCATCAATTGAATGAAGTCCATTAAGGACTTCCTTGAACCGGCTATGGAGCTCACTTACCGACTCATTCTCCTTCATGGAGAGATTTTGAAGTTGATTGAGGAACAAGTCCCTCTTTGCAATCCTCGAGTCCCGGGTGCCTTCATGGAGCTCTATGAGTTTGTTCCACAAATCTTTTGCACTCGTGAAGGGACCAACCTTGATGAGTTGGTCTTTGTTCATGCCGCATTGTAGAGTGACAACCGCCTTAGCGTCGGCTTCACTTTTCTTTGTTTGTTCGGCAGTCCACCGCGAAGATTCGAGTTCCTTACCTTCATCATCCTTAGGAGGGATGAATCCTTCCTTCACTGCGAACCACGTATGGATATCCATCTTCAAATAGTATTCCATTTTTGATCTCCAATATTGGAAGTCGGCTCCATCAAAGAATGGAGGTCGGGTGGTGGAGAAGCCTTCTCTCAAAGCCATCTTGTTGAAGACTCTCGGTTGTTACGCCGTGTATAGAGCCCCTGGCTCTGATACCACTTGTTGGGAACGAGATGGCTATAGAGGGGGGGTGAATATAGACAATCGTTTGCCCCTTGAAAACTTATCACGATTTCCGCAACTCAAATATCAGTAGCACAGCAGAAAGAGTGGAAAACAGAGTATGCAGAAAAACTAAACGAGCGAAACAAACACAACTAGCAAGATCGCTAACAAGGAGGGTTTACAAGGTTCGGGGATAACTTGCCCCTACTCCTTGGCGTGCCCTTGAGGTGGGCGATCCCTTGATCGTCGGCAGATCAAGCCCCGGTTAACACCGGATATGAAGCAACCTCCTTCTCGGTGGAGAAACCTCTCCACAGCGTGTTTCACACAATGATATATAATGAGCACAATGAAACAACAACAAGAAGGATCTTACTCAAACACTTAGCGAGGACAAAAACACAGCAAGCTTCCCTGAGCTCCACCCAGTGGCGATCTCACGCAGACCTCTGTCTGCTTCGTGTCTTCCCACTGTCGGACTCCAAGCTTCTTGTTTTCTCCTTCAAGCGCTCAAGTATGATGAATGCTTCTCAATAGCTTGCTTAGAATGGTTGAAGAACTCAAGAACAGCAAGCTTGTTACACTGGAACTCAAGAGCACGAAAAGCTTGAAGAACTGCAAGTCCTGTTGAACTCAACTCTCGCGTTCCTTTTTGTTTCTCCGCCAAGCGACAGGTGACACCATCTCTGTAGCTCCCAGCTACTCATCTGCCAACGCCAGCCTCTACTAAGCTATCTCTGGACTCACTGAGCTCCTCAGTCGAGCTCCAGTCTCAGCTCCAGTCTGCAGCTCGCCGTTGCAACCTGAGATGGGAAAAGGGACAAACCTGCTCCAAGGAAAGCGCGCTTTGACTTCTCCTTGAGTGTTTGAATCCTCCCCTGTCACCTGAAACTCAATCAGAGCATTAGAGCAGAAGATCACGCAGCATATCACATATCAGAAACATACATCAGCAAATCGGATACGATCAGACGCTCTGACCACGTCTGACAGTGAAATTTGAATTAAAGTGATCGGTCACCGGACCGATCCAGGGTGTGTGAATCGGTCCCCAGACCGATCCACTGCTTTGCTGGGATTCCCAGCTCTCGCAGCTATACACGCCTGATCGGTCACCAGACCGATCAGGGTGAAGCCTGATCGGTCACCAGACCGATCAGAATGGATCCTGATCGGTCACCCAGACCGATCAGGGCAGATGAACAGTTGTTTTTTAATCAATCCCAAGATCCCTGGATCGGTCACCGGACCGATCCAAGACTTTGATCAGCAAGGGAACTCACTCACCGTTTGCTCCCTGCTCAGTCACCGGACCGATCAGTCACCGGACCGATCAGGAGCAAGACAGCAAGGAAGTAGCCTGCTCCCTGATCGGTCACCGGTCCGATCAGGAGCCACACAGTAGATTCCCAATCTCACTGTGCGCTCCCTGATCGGTCACCAGTCCGATTAGACATAGCTGGATCGGTCACCAGACCGATCCACTAAGGAGCAGCGTGCTAATGTCCCTGATCGGTCACCAGACCGATCCAGTGACTCAACCCTAGCCCTCCAAGCTAGGAATTCATCCACCTTAGCCCTCCAAGCTAAGGATTTTTCCATCTAACTCTCCAAGTTGGGAATTTGCACCTAATCCTCCAAGTTAGGACTTTTCACCTAGCCCTCCAAGCTAGGACTTTTCACCTAGCCCTCCAAGCTAGGACTTTTCACCCAACTCTTCCGAGTTAGAACATCATCCAACCTAGCCCTCCAAGCTAGGCACCTGACCCTCCAAGCCAGGACTTTTTCACCTAATTCTCCAAGATGGGAATTTGCACCTAACCCTCCAAGTTAGGACTTTTCACCTAGCCCTCCAAGCTAGGACTTTTCACCCAACCCTTCCGAATTAGGATTTTTCCATCACCTAGCCCTCCAAGCTAGGATTTTCCACACCTAACCCTCCAGGTTAGGATTTTCCAACACCTAGCCCTCCAAGCTAGGATTTTCCACACCTAACCTCCCAGGTTAGGACTTTCCATATCATGTCTAATCCTCGATCAGGACTTAATCATAATCATCATAATCATCCTCCTAAACTAAAATCGTTGTCAACACCAAAACAACAATCAGGCCAGACTGCATCAACAGTTGAGTCGAGTTAAATTGAACCCCTAATGAACCAACATGTTGAAATAGTTATTCAAATTTAGTTTGATTTCTTTTTTATAAATTTGAGTTTGATTTAAATTTAATTTAAATTTAGTTAATTTAAATATTATTGAACTCTAAATTTAAGTTTGTTTGATTTTTTTTTAACATTTTTAATATTATTTAATTGATTAGTAATGTGATATTGCAAGTTTGCTAGTTAGTTCTAAAGCCTTTTTATCTATTTACAAATACGATAAAAAAATTTATTGAATTCATAATTTTTTTATTAACGTTTTATATAGAGAGAGGATAATTTATTGAATTCATAATTTTTTATTAACGTTTTATAGTGAGAGAGGATATTAGATGCCCGCTAAAATTAAGATTTCAATCTTTAAATGTCTAAAAAATTAAAAAGGTATCTTACCACTCGGTCAACTCAGGGCCAGAAGAGGTAAATCATAAAATTAACTAACTCATATATTAAGATTAACACGTGAAAAAGGCAGATATACTAACGTTACCAACACTAACTCTTTGTATACGGAACATTATAGCCTTATCCATCTCATACTTATAAACACTAAGGTATGTTAGTATAAAGTCTCTCAAATTGCTATCCTTACTGCACCTTAGTAATTTAAGCATTGGAGACCTTATGAAAAATAACTTCAGCTCTCAACATTCACTTCAACATCTACCATGGTAACTGATTTCCAATTGCATCACACTTTTGATTTATGATTTGATTTTTATAACTATACATATAACAAAACTTTCCAGGAGACAAACGTATTGGAGTGCTTATTGGAACTAGCTAGAAACTTCTCCAACTTTAATTTTTCCTAAAGAATAATTTTTTGGATTAGAATTCATTATAATTCCCAAAACGCAAATTAGACTGCAATTAATTTTGACTAATGTTGTTAGTGAACTTTATAGGGAAGTTGGACCATAAATTACATAGGCTTACTAACTATTACGAGAGGAAACAAAAGGAATGCCAAGTGACGAAATTTGTTCAAAAAAGAACGCTAACTGCTGCAAATTAGAGATAATGCACATGGCATTAGCACACCGACATCTTTTCTATCTCTTCCAGTAGGTATTTTGACTCCGCCAAACAATCCACTGGAGCTTGAGCTCTGACCGTTATCCTCTGCCTCTTCTCGTGCATGTACTCAGTATGCACAACACTGACCCGGAACAAGTGTGGAACCCATGTTGCTTCCTTCAGCTTGAGCTGATACTTTTCGTCTCCTTCCTACAAGATCAACAGCTTCACTTTTCAAACAATCCAGGACAAGTAGCAAACAAAAGAATGTGAGTTTTAGGAGCCATAATTTTTTTTACCTCTGTTCTTATTCTATTAAGCTCATCAGCCGAGCACCCAACTATTTTCTCAGCTTGCTCATTGAAAACTGAAACCCAGGCTTCACCCGAAGGATCTGTGACCTTAACCACCATTATGTATCTGAAAAGACAAAATTGAAGTTTCTAAAACCATTGTTTCTTGATTATTCCAAAAAGAAAGGAGCAGCTATGTGCTGTGTATTTACAGTTAGTTTGTTTACCTTAAAGAGCTCTCGTCGTCATTTTTCTGGCAGGATTCACACCAATATCCAGAACCAACAGCTTCTGTAACCTTCTTGTTGCAAGTATTGCATGCTCGATACCACATTGTCTGGTCTGGCTTAATGAAGCTCACATAGACATTTATGCTGAAGAAGGCAGGCTGTTCACAAAGTAGTCTGTGAGAACTTGAAAGTGCTATACCTACAGTTTGGTTTTCGTTGGCAATTCGTGAATTTATACCTTATCTTGACCAAGACTTTGATTCTCAGTTATATGAGAAAGGAAAACTCTATCAGAATACATTGACCTCGACCCATTTGTGGTGGAAGAGACCATGCTTGATCCAACAGATGCCATTGAAGCCCCTTTCCCTTCTGAATCATACCTGCAAGGTAAAATAGGAAAGAAGAGTATTTAGAATAGTGGAAAATAGCTAAAAAAATATGTTAAAGACAATTTGACAGCTAACAATCTTACCAAGACTTCAGCTTCTTTGCTTCAGGTGAATCTGGGTTTATTGTCACTGTACTTCTACTTAAAGTTGACAGAGATACACCTATTATTGGAATACAAAAGTTTTCCATAGTAAGATAAGTGCATGTTTTATGATGATTCATTTATTAAAGCCTACATCAAAACTACACATGAGCAAATCATGCCTTGAAAATCTCCTACTCGGAGGCATTTGATGGCTACAACTGGTGAGGTATGAACCATATCTAGCAATTGCTGACCAAAATCTGTAGCAAGATCATTCCACAAGGAGACGGTAACAGTTTTGTTCCTGTAACATAGACAAATACAAAGATGAATCGTGTAACCAACATGTGTATCTAGTAATTGAAGGTTTAGCAAGGACAAAAAAAGTGACGGAAATAGCTTACGTGTCATCTGCAATAGTAAGATCCCGTTTTGGAATCAAATCATTGTTGCTTTTCCTACGGATACTCATAGTTGATGAAACATTCTGAACAACACCTATCAAATCTTCACCCCAATAGAAGAGTTGAGAAAGAAAGCTTAAAAATACTATCAATATAATACAAAATCGCCAGAATTAGCTTTACCTATGAGCTCCCTCCCATTCACATATGACCCCAATTGATCAATCTTTACAAAATTGTATTTAGTTTCAGGGATACAAGTTTCCCCCTCTACCTCTTCAACTATGGAGTTCTCATTTAGATTCATCTCATAGTCATTATTCACGGTTGTGAACTGCTTGTTTGCAACTCTGAGAAGCCCTTTTGATATGTAATAGACTTTTCCCAACTCAAACTTCGGATAGAATTTAGTTGCCGCTTCGTTAAACATTGTAGCCTGAATTTGAGTACCCTGATCAACATTTTGAAAAATTGATCAGCAATATTGCATCTTGAATTACGTCAAGAGTAGGACACATTTATGCAAAAAGAAGACTTACATCTTCATCTGTCAATTCTACATTAAAAACCTGGCCTTCTCCTTTAGCATTCCTGTATGTTCTCAAATTTCCTTTATTGGTGAGTCGAACCTTTATGGTCCAATAACCTTGGTAAGGATTTAAGGAAACAAGAGGATGCACTCTTCTTGATATTGCAAGACGTGCAGCAGGAGCAGCACTGCAAATGTAGCAGCATTACTATTGTAAGGTAAAAAATCTATTAGAAAAAGAAAGACAAGATCATAAAAGCAAACTATAATGAACAAATTCTTATAAAAAATGACCAATATATGATGGAAGCCGAAATTACATAATTGTATTGACGACAGATTGGAAAAGGCCACTTACTTGCCATGCTGTTCCTGCACAATCTGGGCTGCAGATTTTGGCACAGTAGATTGTTTAGGCTTCAATACTATAGCAGGCTCATTTATTTTCACATCATCGTTGACAAGTTCCTCATCCTTCCGCTTAAAAGCCAATTCGAGTTTTTCTTTCTTCACGTCACTTTTAATTTCCAACTCAAGAGCAGGAGAAACTACTTCACACTTTGTGACTATTAAAGCCCTGAAAGAGGATGAATGACGTAAATGGCCTGGCATCAGTGTATGCCATATTGAAAGAGTCAAAGTCGTTATCATTTATGTATTTACTTTTCAGGTTGATTAGGAATGGAGTTGCAGGTATAATCCACAATACGAATGAGACCAAGGTTTTGCAATTTTCCAGATTGGATATCTGTAGATAAATAAGTTGGAAGCATCGCTTTTAGCTTCTTCTCCCCATCACTAGCCATAAATCTGTCGTCAAGTATATTATTAGCTTCAAAACTTAACATTTACTTTAAGTCAAACATAAGAATGTCAATTCAACAAGATTCAATAATATATACGCTCAAGAAAAGTGTAGCATCATAGTACAATAATCGAATGAGTTTTGGAAATGTATTAACTAGTGCAAAGAGGAACACATAGTTGTGCATGCAGCATCATACAATATAAAGATAGCATAGTACAATCTTCTTGCCTCCCATGATTATTTTCCTTCATTATTTGACAATCTGTCTTTCCCTCTGAATCCCAAATATTAGAATTGGCAAGTTCAATAAGAACAGTATTAAAAAAATTAAACAAATAAAATTTGATGCCTTATACTTGCATCAGCGGTTCAAGGTCAAAACAAATAAATAGCATCTAGGCGGTGCTAAATAAGTTAATCCTAAACCAAAGGGAGGGGCTAAGCGAAATCATTCCTATGGTTTTAAGCTGTCATTCAGCAATTCTAGGGAGCAACAGGTTGGTGTACTTTGTTACTGCAAAAATAATTTTCCCGCACAAGCCAACAATTCTAACTCAAGAATACATGGGCAGATACATTGTCAAACTTCAACAAGAAAAAATTGAAACGACACTAAATCCCCTAGGTTGAACCATTGCAGCTCTAAAGATGTAATTCACGAGACAAGTCAAATCCCATTACGCAGATCCAGCAATGTTATGCACGACTAAACTAATTACTCCAAGCATAAAACTCGACAGAGAGGAATAAGTTAGCAAAAAATGAGGCGAAAAAGATGCGATCTGATTAGATGCAAAGAGAGAAAGATGTTTACGTGAAACGCGTGCTGCTGGTTCCGATAGGCTTCAGATCGAGAACCTGGACGACGATCTCCGGCACGTCGGAGGGCGATTCAGGAGAAGGATTCGAGAGGATCATCGAGACGGCTCCTGGAGTCACACATCTGGCCATTTCTAGAAAGATCCGACGCCGAGAATAGAGAAGCAGAAGGTAAGAGGCGACGAGAGGGAATGAAGTGAGGAACCTTCTGTAACCTATTCTTAAGGAGCCATGGGAAATGGCGGGAACCTTTTGGTGGCAAACTCGACGATTCGCGCCCATGACCGCCAATTATATTTGGGCCTCGAATGTCAAAGTTCGGCCCATATAAACACAATATTACTGATATGTTTTTATTTTAAAATTAAATATAAATGTTTAATAGTTGAATCGAATAAATCTTATATTAATAGCCATAATATAAAGTGTCGAGTCATCCTTTAATCGATTTAATAATTATTTTCTTATCTCATTTTAAAATTTGGAATATATTAATTTCTTTTATCTCTTAGCTAATGTTTTGGCATTTGGAATGTCTGTTACGAGATTTAAAACAAATGCATTATTTACATAGATAAGTATAACAGTCCAAAAAAAAATATTAGTAGTGAATATTATAATTACTTCTAACATTACAACAAAATTATTACGATCACTAATTTAGATATTTTAACTAATTTTTATTATTTGAATTTTTTTTAAGAGATTTTTTTGTATATTTTGTGGATATTCATGGGGGAAAAACTATCTGTATGATTTTTGACTTTATTAAAAATATATATCCAATATTTTATATTATTTATTTATTAGTTGTTTATTTTTTTTTAAAATGTTAGTATAATTTAAACATCGATTGTATAGAGGGTGACGCCCTCGGGATTATAGTGCAACGGTAAGGTCGCTAGTAGTTAACTCAGGTATCTTCGGTTCGATCCTCAGCTACGGCGCATTTTGCAGGAATTTTTCCTCCAAATGGACACGAACCCTGGGACGTTGGGCTTCTAGACTGCCCCCGTGAATACTTCCCGATTTATCCTAATGATCGATGGGAAATTTTTGTGGGGTCAGACCGATCACTCCAGATTCAATTTGTCTGCTATCTGATTCATTCTTTGCATTCGGCTAAGTGCCTTGGTTGATTAGGTTTTCCATTAGTTGAACTCATTGGTTGCCATATCTAGTTTAAGTTTGCTTGGTTCAGTTTACTTCTTTTCAATGCTATTTCATTTCTAATTGCAAACAAAACCCAAATATTTATTTGAAACCCAAAATCATCAACGACACATAAACTCGAGCATCGAATCAAACAACCTCAACTAGCCCTAGGAAAAATACGACCTGTGACCCCTTTACTACGTTTTCATACTTTGATTGCAAAAAGGGTTTCCAGCTTTTCACACATCTAAATTTTGAGACCCACACTTTCGTGACGCCTCTTTTGGGTCCATCAAAATTTTTGGCGCCGTTGCCGGGGAAGCTACTAGTTGAGTTGTTTGATTTTTTCTTGTGTGCTTATAGGCATATCATTTGATTCTATTTTCTTGTGCTTTATCTTTTGTATACGGTTGCTACCATTTTTCTTATTTGTTTTGTGACAGGGCTGCAAGATCAAAATGTTTCAGCAATCCCATTCAAATTTTCAGCAACCAAACTATCAATTCCAACAAGGGCAGCCACAATGTCAGCTTCTCAACCAATTTCAGCAGCCCTATTCAGACTTTCAGCCTTTCCAGCAATTCCAGCTGCCACCAATTCAAGATTTCCAACAGTCCTGTGCGAATTTTCAACAAACAAATCTGTTTTGTCAGCCACAATTTCAACAAGATTTTCTACCAAGTCTACCAAATTTCCAGTAAACTCAGTTTGGGCAGCCACAATTCCAGAATTTTGAGCAACCAATTCAGCAATTCCAGCCCCAATTTCAGCCACCTTATCAACAAGTTTGATCACCTTTTCAAGGAATTCAGCAAGGGTGTCAAGATAATCTGAATTTTCAGCAACCACCTGATAACCGTTTTAGTCGCATTACGGTTTCAAATATAATTAAAGTATCGAACTCCTCTAAACTAATACAGTATAGAGTAACTCGAGTCGTCTCTCAAGGAATATAATGATAGGTTAATAATCCTAGGATTTCAAGTTGTTGTTTTTGGGTTTTTTGGATATTAAACTGGGGGTTTGGATTTGAAAACGAAGACTACAAAATGAAACAGCAACGCAAGTATGAAATCTAATCCTAATTAATGAAAGACAATGCGAGTAAAGAAATCTAATATAACCTAACTACACTTGACAAGGAAATGAAAGGCAACATAAGGGAAGCAATTAAGGAAATAGAACATTAATGAAACTTCACCTAATCTAATCTAATTGCATACTTAAACATAAGAGAACTTGAAACATTCAATTAATACAACGTAGCAAAAATTTAAGCTGAGATAAACTAAAACAATTGGTTGGGGCATTTCATTGAACAAATAACAAGCATGAATCAAAATGAATAAAATGCAAGCAACTTAAACATATATGACAGAAATGGATTACAAGCATTCAACAATCAATAAAAACATCCCACTACATAAATTCAACAACCAAATCTGATGGAGGGCTGCCGAAAGGAAGAATGGCTAAGATGCGGCGACTTGCGTCCAAGGCTTGAGGAAGAAGATGGTGCGTTGATGGAGTGGAAATGGCCGGCCGGCGGCTGTGAGGTGGATGGAGGAACCGCCGGCCCTTGGTGGCGATCGATGGAGAAGAGGGGCGTTGGGTGGAAGAAAGTTGCGATGGCGTGATTCCCTCCCTTCTGCCCTTGGTTCCTTTTCTACCTCTTCATTCCACCCTTGATTTCCCTTGATGAGTGGTTGAGATTGCTTGCAAGAGATCTCCATCAATTTCCATGCTAGATCTGAGTGGAGGGTTGTGATGTAACAGTTCTTCCGACCGCTCTGGACAGCTACAGATCGGACTGAGTGACCCCTGATTGGTCTAGACCCGACCCCGGGCCGGGTCCAGCCCGGACCCGGCCCGGGTCTAGCCCGGACCCGGCCCGGGTCAACGGGCCGGTTGGCCCGTTGACCCGGTTCGCCGGGCCGGTTGGCCCGTTGACCCGGTTCGCCGGGCCGAACCGGAACCGGCCCGGCAGGATGCCGGGCTGGTTCCGGTTCCAGGCCCCCGGAACCGTGAACCGGCGGTTAACCGCCGGTTCCAACGGCACTGAACCGGCGGTTAACCGCCGGTTCAGTGCCGTTGGGCAGTTTTTGATTTTTTTTTTTTTGGACGGATGAGATCATTTGACCATTTTTTGATCAATGGCTACGATTTAGTGACCGTTATGATCTGAACTCTATAAATAGGGAGCTCATTTCATCATTTTCACTCACAAAACAACTTCTCTTCTCTCAATCTCTCATTCTCAACTCTCTAACTCTCAACTTCTCTCCGCGTTTTTCATCGACGATAATGGAAGGAGGTCACGGAGCTTCATCATCTCGATCTCGGAGGGGAAAAGAAATTGCATACGAGGATCCCAACCTTCAAATTCAATCTACCGATGATGAGACCGAGGCTCAGCCCCAACGCCCTCCGATCCCCGAAACGCAAGGAAGTACCGATGCGATTACTTCTAAGGTTCGGGATAATCCTCCTTTAAAATCGTCTATTGTCACTAAACATTTTGAGAAGGTCACACTTCCGTCGGGAGAAATGCGTGCAAAATGCAAGCATTGTAATGCTTCCTACAAATTCCAAGCCGGCGGCGGCTATGGGTCGTTCAAACGACATGTAAAAACGAAGCACCCGACATAATATGGGCTTGACCGCTCTCAAACACAATTATCTAGATTTTCTAGCGGTAGTAGTACTGATTCTGGTTTATTTTTATATTCAGATAATAAATTAAGAGAATCATTAGCTAAATTTGTTTCCGTAGAACATCTTTCTTTTAGTTTTGGAGCTAAATGCACATTTGAAGATTTGTGTAAAGAATCTCTTAATCCTGCTGCTAAACGTGTACCTAGGACTACACTAACTCGCACAATTAAAAGATTAGTAAAACAAGGAAAAAAGAATTTAATTGAAGAATTTAGTAAATTAAATAATAAAGTTTCTTTATGTTCCGATATTTGGAGTGATCATTGGCAAACTCATTCTTATATGGGTATAACATGCCATTGGATTGATAACTCTTGGATCCTTCAAAAGAGATTATTAGCTTATAGAGTTTTTGATGAATCACACACTGCTCATAACATTGCACAATTATTACACATAGTTTTAGAAGAATATGGATTGACTCATCAAATATTTTCAATATCATTAAACAATGCTAGTTCTAATACCGCTTCAATAGATGAATTAAAATTTATTTGCCAACCTGTCATTGGTGGTTTATTTTTTCATATTCGTTGTGTATGCCATATTTTAAACTTATGTGTTCAAGATGGATTAAAACATTTACAAAATTATATTCAACCAATTAGAACCGCAATTTCATACTTATGGTCTCATCCATTTATGATAAAACAATGGGGTAGATTTTGTAAAGCTAATGGAATGTGACCAAAAAAATTTCCACGTGATGTTCCAACACGTTGGAATTCAACATATCAATTATTACAAGATTCTTTTCAATATAAAGATTTATTATGTTTATTTTTTACACAAAATAGTAATACTAATATATATTTATTTTCACAACAATGGAATATTTGTAGTAGTATTTGTGAAATTTTAAAAGTTTTTAACGATGCAACTGAACAACTTTCTGGTGTTTATTATCCTACTGCTCATTTAATTTTAGTAAATTTTTGTAGTATAGTATTAATATTAAATGAACATGTAAATGATGAAGCTTTAACTTTATGTATAATAGCTATGAAAACTAAATGGGAAAAATATTTTTATTTAATTCTTGAAATTTATTTAATTGCATTTGCTTTAGATCCTAGATTTAAATTAGAAGTTTACAAGAAATGTTAACTTTATATTATGACGCATTAATTCCTATTAAGGATTCTTCCTCTCCGGATCCAGCTAATATTGTATATAATATTAGAAATTATTTATATGATCTTTATAATCAATATTATGTTAAATATGGAACACAAACTAATATTTCTGAAACACAACAACCTACTACTACTAATTTAAAACTTACAAAAGCCCAACTTTTATTAAAAGAACGGACGAAACGTCCACGAGGATCCTCAAGTTCCACACAGGAACTTGAGAATTATTTTACGACTTCTTTTGATTTTAATGAAGCAGATAGCGAAGACTTCGACATCTTGAAGTGGTGATCACAGAAGGCTCAAAGCTTTCCCGTTCTCTCCGTGATCGTAAAAGAAATTTTAGCTTCTCCAGTGTCGACTGTTGCTGTGGAGCAGACGTTCAGTGTCGGCGGCAACATATTAGATGAACGATGATCAACCATGTCTCCCGACTCATTGGAAGCTCAAGCATTACTTGATGATTGGACCAGAGCCGAAAAGCGAATCCAAGGAATGCAACTTTCAGAAGACGAAGCCGAAGAATTTGATACCGAAGGAACAAATACAACGGGAACGGGAGGAAATGCAAGTGAGTGAGAAATGTAAAAATGTAAAAGGGTAAAAATGTAAAAGAACTACGTGGGCTTTGATTCCCCTATACCCTAAGGGGATACGTAGGCAACTTATATAAGTGCAAGCCCTTTTTTAATAAAATTTATTTTTTTTTATTTTAATTTTTAATTTTTAATTTTTTAAATATAATAATCTTGAACCGTGCCGAACCGTGGCGAACCATGAACCGGACCGTGAACCGGCGGTTCCGAACCGTGAACCGTAATCGTCTTGGGCGGTTAAGGTTAAGGGTCGACCTCCCACGAACCGGCGGTTCCGAACCGTCGAACCGGCGGTTCCGAACCGTCGAACCGTCGGTTCCGAACCGTGGTCGGGTCTAGATTGGTCTGGACGCTCCCTGATTGGTCTGGGGACCGATCAGGAACCTCCCTGATCGGTCTGGGGACCGATCAAGATGTGATCAGTAGCTAAAATTCTGAATTCCGCTGTGCCATCTGCTCCTGATCGGTCGCTGGACCGATCAGGCCTTCCCTGATTGGTCTGGTGACCAATCAGGCTCTTCCCTGATTGGTCTGGTGACTAATCAGGCGTCCCCCTGATTGGTCTGGTGACCAATCAGGCTCCAACAGAATGATCATCTTCGCCCCGGATGTGCCCCTTTTGATCCGATGATGCACAAGCTGTCCAAAAATTCAATAGAATGAAATATGAGTGTAAAAATGCAAGAAAATTAATTAACTAATGAAAATACATCCTATTAATAATTAAGCATCATTTCATAAACAAATACACCCCAGAGCCCCAAATTTCCCCACTAATGGCACAAAATTTATCAATCAAATTGCTAATTATCACCACCCTTCCATCAAGTTCAACCAAACCAAGGATTTCAGCATCTTAATCAAGATTTACAGCAGCCTTATGTAAGTTTTCAACAGGGAAATAATCAATTTCAGCCTCAACCTCAGCCATGGCAGCAAGAATTTCAACCCATACAGAATTTTTAACAACCTCTTCAACATTCACAGCCATACGATCAAAATTTTCAATTTCAAAACTAGAGTTTTCAGTCCCAACCATTTCAGCTTTTCAATCAACAATGTCAACCTCAAACTCAGAATTTCTAGGGCTACAATTCTCAACAAATTCAACCATCATTCCAGCCCAATCTTCAGTAGTGTAATCAGCCCATTCAATCATTTGAGCAGCCCCAACAACTCCCATTTCAGAACTCACAGCCTACTCTTAATTTTCAGCAACCTTATGTCACATTTCAAGATCAACAGGAGTTCCACAACAATCAAGGAGGCTTTGAGAATCCTGATGAGAATGAGGCTCAACAACAGAGGATGAAAGAGATGCTTCAACAAATTTTACAACAACAAGAGCGTCAAGACATCGCAGGACGCCTTCAGAAATTGGTTGATCAAATGAATAAAATACTAGCCCAAAGATCAGGATAATCAGATGAATCTACAGGTGTAGGGGATTGCACAGAGCCCCAGGGACCACCATCATTGGTTGATGTATCAGGAGATCCAGAGGATAGCATTGAGAGTGTAGGGGATTGCACTGAGCCCCAAGAATCACTCATTCCTGTTGGTGCAGGAAGCACCATATCGAACCTGGTTTTGATATTAGCAAAGGATTCAAAGTTAAGTTTATTTGTGATCTAACAATGTTGCTCAAGTGTGCAGGAAAAGTCCTAGCGAAGGGCTGCTAGGCACCTAGCGAAGGACTGTCAGGAAACAAAGTCCTAGCGAAGGGCAGCTAGGCACCTGGCGAAGGACTGCAAGGATACAAAGCCCTAGCGAAGGACTGCTAGGCACCTGGCGAAGGACTGCCAGGATACAAAGCCCTAGCGAAGGAATGCTAGGCACCTGGCGAAGGAATGCCAGGATATAAAGACCTAGCGAAGGACTGCTAGGCACCAGGCGAAGGACAGCTTGGGACTGAAGACCTGGCGAAGGAATGCTAGGCACCGGGCGAAGGACAGCTTGGTATCCAAGACCTGGCGAAGGACTGCTAGGCAAAAGTCCAACCAGAGGAGCCGGTTGGCATCAGGTAAATTCTCCCGAGAGGAGTAGGTGAGGGCGCGTTCCCCGTCGAGGGAACAGTAGGCGTCGGTTCGACCTAGGGCTCCATTTTGGAGGCCCAAAGTCAGAACCAAGACAGCTAAGGCTGTATAAACATAATACTCTATTGCTTCATATTGTTTTGGACTAACCCTGGATGCAGGACCGAAGGAACGTGTGTCTGCAACTCTGAATGCCCAAAGGAGAGAGGCAAGTAGCTGAGCATGGCACCCTCAGTGTCCCGGGCGCCCCAAAGCTAACACAATACAAGCGAAGCAACAAGTGCTTCGGCTGCTTACTAGCCGGGGCGCCCCCAGTGCCCAGGGCGCCCCGCGCCTATGCCAGCGAAGCCCATTACCTTTATCCAGCCGAGAAGCCCGTGCTAAAGGAGTCAAGCAGGGCGCCCCCAGTGTCCCGGGCGCCCCCAGCGTCCCGGGCGCCCCCAGGGTCAAACCTCAGCCATATTCGAGTGGGATAGAGGTTGATCGAGCGAAGCTCGGATCATGTGACACGTGGGGGGGGGGCACCCCCGACGTCCAGGGCGCCCCGAGGTGCTATAAATAGCACCCAACGCCCAGGCTTCAGGACATCCAAGTTTTCCAACGCATTCACGCTCTTCTACTCCCGCGCTCTGCTCCGAAAACCTTCCGACTCGAGATACAAGCGCTGACGACGTCCTTCTGCTTCAAAATAGATTCTACACAGGACGTCGGTAACGAAGAGTTGTCTTTTTTCTTACTGCACCTTTATTGTAATCTTCATCTGTAAATTGATTTGCGCGATTATAGTATTGCCTGCAGTAAATGGTCAACGACTGTGGGCCTTGGAGTAGGAGTCGACCTAGGCTCCGAACCAAGTAAAACTACCCATGTTTGCGTTTGTTTGTTTTTAATTTCCGCTACGCAATTTCTCTAATTCTAAAATCCGAACGCTTTCCGATATTCACCCCCCTCTATCGGTTCTCTCGATCCAACAAGTGGTATCAGAGCGGGGTAATTCAAACTTGGTGCAACTACCAGTTTGAAAGTTTTTTGGATTTACAAAATTTTTAATCTTATTTCTTTTCTTTCTAGTTAATCAACACCACTCGATCTTTTTCGCCTTTTATTTTAAAATAAAAAATATCTGTAGGTGGATTTAAAATAATCAATTTTCGCCTTTTTCAATTTTGAATTCTCATTTTTTTACCATAAGTTAGAATTGTTAAAATAATCAATTTTTAAAAATTTGTCATAAACTTTTTATTATTATTTTAATATTATTTTTTCTCGAAAATCGTGCTACTTTAAGTCGAGCAAATTTTTTTTAACATTAAATTCTTACTTTGTCATTATTAATCAGAATTGACAAAATCAACATTTTCAAAAATTTGTCATAAATTATTTTTATTATTTTATTATTATTCTGCCTCGAAAGTCGTGTAATATTTTTTTTTGGGGGCTATTTTTCCCTTCTCCCGCACTACTAATCCAAGACCAAGTCTTAGTACATTTTTGTTACTTCTCTTGTGTACAAGGTTAAACTAAATGGCCAGCCAAGAATGGAACAGTGTCCGTCCACCACTCTTCTCTGGCAAAAATTTCATCTCCTGGAGAAGTCTAATGGAATCCCACCTGAAGGCCAATCTAGAACTTTGGTCGATAATCCAAACGGGGTTCACATTCCCCACAACAGATGGAACATCGGTCACTTGGGATAAATTGGATGAACCAACTCTGAGGAAGATCGAGACTGATGCTAGGGCGACAACAATCTTACAATGCGGCCTGACCAAAGAAGAACTGAAGCGGGTCGGATTCTTCAACTGTGCCAAAGAGATGTGGGAAAAGCTGATCAATCTACACGAAGAGAGCTCCGATGTTGAGATCTTAGAAGATTGTGCATTTTCGGCTCAAGCACAAGTAGCTGAGACAGACTTGGCCTCCGACATCGAAATCAAACCAGAATCAGACGACGATTTTTTTAGGACAAAATCGGTAACTAATTTTGAATCAGTTTCTGAATTAAGGTTAATTAATCAAGCTGATACTGCAATGGTCGAGGAAGGTATAATTTTCATTGCAGGGAAAACTCCAAGAGAATTGCAAAAGAGGCCTCAACCAGTACCTGAGTCCAACTCAGACTCAGAATTTGACGACGAAGAAGGAGATCCTTGGAAACTGGTCTGGTTGGCTCGCGACCACTACAAAATGCCGAAGAAACAATCAAGCAAAAGAGAGATGGCTAGAATCAAGGGGGAGATTCCCAACTGGGAATCAAAAGGTAAATTTACAGTATTTAAAAATCCAATATTTACCTTGAATAACATGATTAACTCGTATAAATTAGTTAAGGTCAATATGTTAGAAAAATTAATTCACAACCATGCTAATTTTAAAAACCCAGAGTTTTATTTCGATTATGATGTAACTTAGATTATTTTTGTCTTGTTTACTTTAATTGTGTGTTGCTTTTTATTTTATTTTTTTTGAAATAGGATTGGCTAGTATAAGGACTGAACCAACTTAACTGAAATTTGAACAACATAGTATTGGGTGGCGGTGAGATGATAGTACGTTAGGGAAGCCTTTTCTAATAAGGTCAAGTATACACTACTTGGTCTCTTTAGACTGGTGAAACTAGCCGGAGCTACCGATCCAAGACCCAAACTAGTTAGACCAAAATTTACTAAAAAGTAATTTTGAAGATGAAATTTCACTAAAAGGCTTTGTCTAGGAAAGGGTTGATGATCCAATAAGGCTACGGCCAAAGAAGGCCTTGTGCCTCGCCAAGACCTGGAAGCCAATTTTTGAAATTCAAATTCAATTTACTCTTTGTTAAATTTGAATCTAACACAAATTTTTAATTAATTTTAGATTCAAATATCTCTTTTCAAAATAAATTTAAATTGGGTTTAAAAATTAATTTAACTTTTCAAAATTTATCATGACCTTTTCAAAATAAATCTTTCTATTAAAATATGCATCTCACAAAACAGTTAAGGATATCCTGTTTTGTCACTTAGAAATGGGTGAGATGCTCAGGACCTAAAAGTTTAGTCCAACCCAATCAACCGTACAAATCAAATTCAACTTAATTATTTTCAATTAATTATTCTCAAATTCAACTTAATTATTCTCAATTAATTATTATCAAATTCAACTTAATTATTCTCAATTAATTATTATCAAATTCAACTTAGTTATTTTCAATCAATTATTTTCAAAATTCAACTTAACAATTTTTAAAATTCAAAGTTAAAATTCTAATTAATTTCAAAATCCTCAAAAATCATTTTAACTTTTAAACTAAGGTTTAATGTTTCAAAATTAACCATTTTTTGTTAAAGTTAAATATTTGTCTCACACAACCCATAAGGTTAACATGTTTGACCACGTAGGACTGGGTGAGACATCTAGGACCTAAAAGCATAATTCACTATCCTTTTAAATAACAAAGTGTGCAAAAGTTATTCAAAATTATCTCTATTTTGCAAAGTAATCAAGTTTACTGTACCCTACTTTTCTTTCAAAATAGTGAATTTCATGTTAAATATCACAATAGACACATTTTAAATAGAATCAAAGGCTTGCTTGATTTAGTTATTAATCGGTCAAACTTAGTAAACTGAGTTAACCTTGGTCAACATAGTCAAACCCTAGTTAACTTGGTCAACACTGAAGTCCCTTAAGGAACTTAGATAAAACACAGATTGTGTCAGATACAGGGGGAGTTCTTCTTAATCTTTTTCGAAAAATTCAGATTTTTCAAAAACCTTATGCTTTAAAACTTATTCAAAAACCCTCGATATTACTATCTCTTTGAAAAATTATCATCATGATTTTCGAAAACTGTGCTATCATTTCAAGTTATATTTTCAAAAATTTATCTTGAAAGGTATCATACTCAGAAGGTTGTTCAAAATTATTATTTTGATTTTAATAAACCCAAAAGACACAGAGGAAGATCCACTTCATGATCTACAAGGACTCCTAGGATATGTCAAATTTAGGGGGAGTTTGAGTTAAAAGAAGAATTTCTGAAATATTTTTTTTGGTAATTATTTGTTTTGAAGTTATTAGATAATTCTTATAATTTAAATCAAACCTTAAAACTCAGAGGAAGATCGCTTGTAGTCAACAAGCTTCCTAGGACTGGGTCGTGTTTAGGGGGAGATCAAATTAAAAGAATTATTGAATATTTCCAAAATTATATGTTTTCATGCACCACACGTTTAAAATCCTTTTGAAGACTTAAATAATTTTTCTTTCAAAAAACTATTATTTTTATTTTTTCAAAATTCTTGTGGCTTATGAAATTATTCTTGAAATAATATTTACTTGGGTTGGAGAAACTTCCAGGACACTTAGGAAAATGTCCTTGTAGTTAACAAGGTTTCCTAGGATTGTGTCAGACTGGAAAAGAAACCTAGTCAAGTAAAATATTATGTTTTCAAAAAGCATAATACTTTTAAAAAAAATTACTCATATTTTTCAAAGTCTAAAAGTTTTCAAAAACAGTACTTAGACTTTCCAAAAAGGTTCAATCTGTTTTCTTTCAAGTACTTGCATATTTTTCAAAAATGTATAGTTTTCAAATAATACTTATATTTTCAAAAAAAAATGCATAATATCTTTCAAAGTGACTTATATCTCTTTCAAAGATACAGAGTACTTGCATCTCTCAAAAAGCTCAATATCTTTTAAAAGTACTTGGATTTTTCAAAATATTCAAAACAAGTAAACTTGTTGATTAAATATTTTTCTTGTTTGTCATGCATGGACTCAATACAAATATACTTTTCTTTTGCATCAATTCTTCATTCTTTCAAAATGATGTTACTTATAAATTATCATAATTTTTGACATTATTCTCTCACTCAAATAGTCATGTTTTCAAAACCCATAAGCTCTGATACACAAATTTTAAATGTCTTTCAAAATATATTTTTCAAGAATTCTTTATTGATACATGACTTTTCCCCTTTTCAAAGAAAGTATCTTAGAAATGGTCTAAAACATAAGGAGAAGAACTTCACACCAAGGGGGAGAGAAAGAAAAGAGAGAAAGGAAATTTTGGTTAACTTTTATCTCTTTTTCAAAAAATGCTTCAAAAATTTCTAAGTATTTCAAAAAATTTTTTGTGCATGTTTTTTGCCTAAGTAAAATTCATTTTGCAAAGCCTTGTAAGTAAAAGTTATTTAACAAAAGTTAGGTTTGCAAAACTTTTTCAAAATTTTACCTTGTTCGCCCATGTATGTTTTTGATATATGTCAAAGTGGGAGGAAAGGTCAAAGTTAAGTATGTTAACAAAATACTTCAAGGTAGCAGGGTAAATAATTTTTTTTTTCAAAACTACAATGTTTTTTAGGTCAAAACTACATTGGTTGTTTAACTTTACTCTGCTCAAATTGATTGGTTTTAATTGTCGTGCTTAAAAGCTATAAGTTTTTACTTAACTTTGAATTGTGTTGCCATAAATCAAAAAGGGGGAGATTGTTGGTGCAGGAAGCACCATATCGAACCTGGTTTTGATATTGGCAAAGGATTCAAAGTTAAGTTTATTTGTGATCTAACAATGTTGCTCAAGTGTGCAGGAGAAGTCCTAGCGAAGGGCTGCTAGGCACCTGGCGAAGGACTGCCAGGAAACAAAGTCCTAGCGAAGGGCAGCTAGGCATCTGGCGAAGGACTGCAAGGATACAAAGCCCTAGCGAAGGACTGCTAGGCACCTGGCGAAGGACTGCCAGGATACAAAGCCCTAGCGAAGGAATGCTAGGCACCTGGCGAAGGAATTCCAGGATATAATGACCTAGTGAAGGACTGCTAGGAACCAGGCGAAGGACAGCTTGGGACTGAAGACCTGGCGAAGGAATGCTAGGCACCGGGCGAAGGACAGCTTGGTATCCAAGACCTGGCGAAGGACCGCTAGGCAAAAGTCCAACCAGAGGAGCCAGTTGGCATCAGGTAAATTCTCCCGAGAGGAGTAGGTGAGGGCGCGTTCCCCGTCGAGGGAACAGTAGGCGTCGGTTCGACGTAGGCCTCCATTTTGGAGGCCCAAAGTCAGAACCAAGACAGCAAAGGCTGTATGAACATAATACTCTATTGCTTCATATTGTTTTGGACTAACCCTGGATGCAGGACCGAAGGAACGTGTGTCTACAGCTCTGAATGCCCAAAGGAGAGAGGCAAGTAGCTGAGCAGGGCGCCCTCAGTGTCCCGGGCGCCCCCAAGGCTAACACAATACAAGCGAAGCAACAAGTGCTTCGGCTGCTTACTAGCCGGGGTGCCCCCAGTGCCCAGGGCGCCCTGGACGCCCAGGGCGCCCTGGACGCCCAGGGCGACCCGCGCCTACGCCAGCGAAGCCGATTACCTTTATCCAGCCGAGAAGCTCGCGCTGAAGGAGTCAAGCAGGGCGCCCCCAGCGTCCCGGTCGCCCCCAGGGTCAAACCTCAGCCCTATTCGAGTGGGATAGAGGTTGACCGAGCGAAGCTCGGATCATGTGACACGTGGGGGGGGGGGGGCGCCCCCGACGTCCAGGGCGCCCCGAGGTGCTATAAATAGCACCCAACGCCCAGGCTTCAGGACATCCAAGCTTTCCAACGCATTCACGCTCTTCTACTCCCGCGCTCTGCTCCGGAAACCTTCCGACTCGAGATACAAGCGCCGACGACGTCCCTCTGCTTCAAAATAGATTCTACACAGGACGTCGGTAACGAAGAGTTGTCTTTTTTCTTACTGCACCTTTATTGTAATCTTCATCTGTATATTGATTTGCGCGATTATGCCCGCAGTAAACGGTCAACGACCGTGGGCCTTGGAGTAGGAGTCGACCTAGGCTCCGAACCAAGTAAAACTACCCGTGTTTGCGTTTGTTTGTTTTTAATTTCCGCTACGCAATTTCTCTAATTCTAAAATCCAAACGCTTTTCGATATTCACCCCCCCTCTATCGGTTCTCTCGATCCAACAATTCCTACTGATTTAGAGGCATTGGAGAAGATGGATAGCGGAGCTTGTAACAACCTTGATTTTGATACTGAAATTCTACAGGGCCCTTCTCATCTTTTATTTTGTGATGCTAATGTTATTACTGGTCCTAATTTTTCTAATATTGTTGCTGCAGAAATTACTGAAGAAGCATGCATAGGAGATGATTCTGTTGGGACCGGGTGCATGTTGACAAGGATACGAGTTCGTAAAATTTTAAATTTTTACGTGCAGCAGAAAAATTTGCATAAAATAATTTCCTAAATTATTTTAACTTCGTATCTAGCATGCAACCTTATAGTGTGTTGACATAATCATAAAATAAAACTTTGTGGAAAAGTAAACTAATTTACATTATATCTCTCGTAACTCGAAGTAAGGGACGAGATCCAACCGTAGCGTCCCTTGGAAGCTCCGCCTCTATTCGCGTCCACGCCGAGTTCTCTTCGGGATGACTTCGCAAAGTCACGAGTTTTGTGCCGACGAGAACTACTAGATTCTCTATAGGCACAACAAGAAAGATCAAGAGAGGAAAGGGAAACTAACCACCAAGAAAACGGAATCGAATTCCGGGAAGAGAGGAGTCGCTATCCGCTTCTTCTTCTTCTTGTTTCGTTTCTCCTTCTTCTTGAAGCTCACGGCAACCTTGCTTGGTGTTGATAGGGTGCCCCGGCCCTAGCAAGGAAGGTGGGAGCCGGCCCTAATTCTCCAAGAAGGGCGCCGGCCCTAAGGGAAAGGAGAGGGAGAAGAGAATAAGAGAGAGGGAGATAGGAAGTTACTAATCACAATTAGTAAACCGTAATAAGGGCTTGCCTTTGGTTCCTTTATATAGTAGCAACTCCTTTGCTAAGTCTCCCTCTTAACGGAATTAACGGAATTAGTTATAAGAAATTTATCTTATAAATTCTCTTATTAATTATTCCGTTTAAGCCGAGTCTTATTATAACTAATTTATAATAAAACAAATTCTTCTTCTCTTTAAATTATGGAATAAATTTTATAAGAAATTTATAAACTTTCTTATTATGGAAAAATCAATTCATAATTGATTTTATAAAATTAAAATAAACCAATTCATGGATTATTTTTAACTTCCATAAAAGGAATAAATTTCTACAAATTTATTTATATAAATTTCTTTATACAAATTTATTTATCCATAATTTATAAAATAAATCACACTAGATTTATTTTATTAATTAAACCAATTAAATTGGTTTTTTTCCCTTTAATGGCCGGCCAATACCAAGATGGTGGACACCCTCTTTGGTCGGCCAAAACAACCCGAACCGATCGCGAATTAAACCCATTTAATTCGCCCAAAAAGCCTTCAAAAGACTTAGCCATTTTCAGCTTCCATTGCGCCTCTGATTAACTCAGATTCGACTTATTTCTCTTGATCGAAAAATCCAATTTTTAACTCATTTTAAATCCCTCGGATTACTCGTAGTGCGTGTGACTAAATAGGCTTTCGATTTATGTTGGCCGTCTATAATCAACAAATTATAGAACGATCATGAGTGGCACCTAGTAGTACATCATGACCCCCAATTAATCGAAAGATCAACGGTTTGACCTCAGAAGAAATTATTCTGAAACCCTTCAGCAGCTCTAATGAATCGTGCCCCATTCCCTTCACCACCTTATACCCACTTGGTTCAGGACACGGTCTATGGTGTCAGTCCCCACTAGGCTGACTACGTCACACCTAGCCTAAGTAGTGTCTTTCTCGTCCATTGGATTTCTAATTACTCTCATGTATTTTAGAGACTCGCACTCTAAACATGATATACTCTGGCCAGAGGTTTTGAGTAACAATCCGACGATAGGCCTTGGGTATACATCTCCTCGCAAGGAGTGGTGAATCCTTTGTAGGCTGTTCAAACACCTTTGGGCACTTCGGCTTGTACCCAATCATCCTGGGTCCACACCTCCTTGGAGATGCTTGCTTAAGATGTTAAAGTATAAGTCTCCATGACCAAGATGACTTGAACACCGCAAGTCAAAGGAACATCGCACTTAAGCTGCAGTAAGAACTTTATTGACATATCTACATGTAGATTCCCATATGAAGTCTTACAGCTAGTCACTCCAATGAACTAGTTCCCTTAACTAGCATCCATGTTTATCTCCGAACATCCCAATGTCACCAGCCAGTGAGAATCAGCTGATTAGAGAATAACCCATGCTAGTCTCAACAGAATTGATAGTGTCCGTTTTTATCAATTCATCGACTAGGGATACTTTCAATACTTCACAATTGCACATTAGAGATAATCACTAGTTGTGATCCCATCACAAATTCTCTTATGCTGTGAGTTGTATTGTGGACATTCAGTAGATGAGTTTAAGATCCCAATCAAATACACAAAACATGTATACTCAAATAGTGAATTATCATTTATTAATATAAATGTTTACATCATAAGGTCATTGCCTTAGGACACTTCTCTCATATCACTAATAGATTCCACAGGTGTAGGGGATTGCACTAAGCCCCAGGGACCATCACAATTTACTGGTACATTACCAGAAAGTGTAGGGACTTGCATGGTGGAAGCAAGAACCCAAGAATCACCCGTTCCAGTTGAGTGTTCACCAGAACCCGAACCTGAAGAAGAGATTGCACATTACCAGGAGGAGCTAATAATTACATCCACTCTTGTAGAACCTCCAGGGTCCAGAAGACTTCTGGAGTGGGTGCTCCATCTAAACAGACTCCAACCTCCTGGAAGAACTTTAAAAAGGCATCATGAGGGAGGAGTAGATCTTACTTTAATTCATAGCACTCCATTCCTTACATGGATCTTGAACCTAAATCGCCTTCGGCCACCTGAGCATTTTTCTGTAAAGTTCAAGTGTGGGGGAGCCATGCACCATGACATAGATCAAATGAAGGAAGTTCTCTCAGCCACCCATACTCCTCCACTACCACGATGGAGGCTACTTCTTGATAGACTCCGACCGCCAGAAATAAAGGGGAGTTTGTTCTTTCTTGTATTTTCTTTTATTGCATGTTTCATTTTTATGCTTTCTAGAAGTAGAATTTTCTTTTAAAGTGAGTCCTTGTTAATAAATGCATGTTAGTTTTCTTGGAAATTTGTTTCTTACATGAGTGGAAATAAATGTATCCCTATAGGTTTTCTTCATGTCATTTTAGAATCTCTTGAAAATAAATTAAATTTGGTTGTTAAAACTTAAGGTTTGAGCTAATGGATGAAATCTTGGATGCTTGAGTACTACTTGGTTTTTGATGATTTGAGATGAATCATTTGCACCTAGTGAGAATTAGCCTTACTTTTGTGATACACATATGTCATTGTACTCTAAAACTTGCTTAGGTTCTTCCAAAACCATATTTCGATGATTGGATCACATTTATAGAGATAAATCATTTTGCATCTCATCTCATAGCAATTTTCGTAAATTTCTCTTGTATCACTTCATATTTCTCATTTTCCCTACCTAATCTCACTTTTTCTATGGATTTGTTTGCTTGGGATGTTTTCTTGATGCTACTTTGCCCGAGACGGACAAAGGATTAAGTGTGGGAGAGTGACTAGTGTTTTGAAAATATTTGATATCAAAAGAGGCAATTTCGTGTCAAAGAAATTTTTTTTGTGAGGTTCATTTGTGAGGTTGACTCAAAAAGGTGCCAAGTGAGTTGAATATTTTGAAGATTCAAGTGGCAAGCAATGGAAAAATCTGAAAATCTGTGCCATTTCAAAAAGAAAAATCTGTGATCATTTCGAAAGAAGATTCTGAGCCAAAATCAGTGTATCAACTTGAAGACAATTGTGCCATGGCTGGAATCCAAACTTCTGGAATTTAAATTACTGCCGAGTGCTAAATCTGAAAGATGAATTGAAGCTGAGTTGAGGCTGAGCAGAAGCTGGATACAAGTTGGAAAATCTGAAGCTAAGCAAATCTATGCCAAAATGGAGAAAAATCTGTGAGTTGAATCTGCAATGGAGAAGAAACTGATCTTTGCTATAGAAATCAGAAACACTCTGCTAGAAGCTGAAATGTAGCTGTTCTTTGCTATAAAAATCAGAAATATTTTGGGGAGAAGATTGTTGGAGCAATCGGCCCTAAGATGGTCCGGTGTGACCATAGGTTTTGATGTTTGGGCAAAGAGTTTAAGTTAGGTTTTCCCTTGTATTCTTATATGTGTATGTTGAGTGTGTAGGTTGTACAGGTTACACATATGGACTTGACTGGACGGCCTCAGTACGGTGAAGGATGGCATGGAGGCAAGCTGGAGGCTTGCGTGCGCATCCGAGGGACCTTGGAGAGCAGGGACGATGAGCTGATGGGTGCAGACTTCGAGGCGTACGTGAAGGGTGGCATGGAGGCAAACTGGAGGTTTGCGTGCGCATCCGAGGGACGAGGGCCGAAGATGAAGAGGGCGCGAAGGCAACAGTCGAGGCTGCGGAGGAGGAGTCAGTCGAGTCATGAGGATCGAGTGCTGTGTGTGAATGTACTCAGGAAAGGGTCCAGCTGGAGACCAGTCGACTGCCCTGGGGGCAGTCGACTGGTAGGTGGCTGGTGAGCTGGCAAATTCGAACGTTGGGGTGCAACGGTCGAATTTAGCTGGCACCAGTCGACTGCCCTGGGGGCAGTCGACTGGTAGCGAGAAATCAGCCCCGAGTCCTATTTAAAGAGGACTTTGTGGTGGCTGAGTTTCTTGACGAAACCTGCTTGGGTAAAGCCGATTAGTAGTCTACTGTGTTCACAAAGCGTTCAAGGTGTTGTGGTGAGGTTTCTCCACCCACAAGGAGCGACACGTGATAGCCGGAGGTTATCCGGGGAGTGATCCACCGACGGATTGTTGGATTAGTCACCCGGTCGGGGTGGATACCAACTAAATACGGTTTGTTAGCGTTGTTTCTTTGTTTTTATTGTTTATTATTATTGTTTCCGCTGCGCATACTAACAACGTAGGAAGAACAAGCCGAGACTTGCTATTCACCCCCCTCTAGCAAGGCGTATCGATCCTTACAATCGGTATCAGAGCGAAGGACCGCTCTTGATCGGACTAACCGCCGAGGGAGCATATGCTAGAGGAGAAAGCTATGGAGGACAAGTTGGGTGAAGATATTTACACTCCGCCGGCCTACAACCATGAGGATTTCGAGTATTGGAAATCAAGAATGGAGACATGGTTGGGCATGGAATGGGAGTGCTTGATGATGATAAATGAGCCCTTCGAAATTCCAAAGGACAAACACGGCAAGAAGCTTCGTCCTAGATATTGGACTCAAGAGCAACAAGCCTATTCCAAGGCAAACGAAAAGGTAATGAGTATTTTAGTAAATCTTTTGCCTAACAATGTTTTGAGTAATGTAGGGAGTTATAAGAATGCATATGAGTTGTGGAATAAATTGGAAGAAGTGCACAAGAACCCTACAACAACTCAAAGAGTAGAGGAACCCAAAGGGATGAGTGAAATGGTTCAAGAAGAAGAAAAAGAAGGAGAATTGACCATATCATCAAGTGAAGTGGAAGAAGAAAGTGAGAGGTCATCCACCTCATCTAGAGAAGAGGAGGAGGTCACCACCTCAAGAATTGAGGGGGAGGAAAGATCTTCACTAATGCAAGAACAAGAGGAAGCATCCACCTCTTCCAAGGTTGAAGAAGAAGTCAACCTAGCCTCCACCTCCACCAAAGCCAAATTGAAAGAGCATATCACGTGCTTTGGTTGCAATGAAAAGGGGCACTACAAAGACAAGTGCCCAAAAGGTAAAAGGGAGGTAAAATCTAAACCCATTTCAATTTCGGTTAAATCTAACATGGGTTGTAGGAATAAAGAGGCTCAAGCTAAAAAGAAAATTATATGCTTCACGTGTGGAGAGCTAGGACACTACCACACAAGATGCCCAAAGAGTGGAAAGCTCAAGAAAATGGAGCATCTAAGAAGATGGGAGAAAGAAGAGAGAAGGAAGCAAAGATCACAACACGGAGGGACTACAAGGGTAAGGGAGGTAATTCCTAACCCTAGGTCAATTTGTCATTCAAATCTAAATACCTCCATGAATGTTAGAAATAATGCAAATTATTCATCCATGCATGCTAGATTTCATGAAAACTGCCTAATGGTGCATAACTTTGGTTTTAAATATAATGATAAGACTAAGGATAACAAGGTAGATCAATATCCTAAGAAAAGCATGCATCATGGTAAATCTAGGACCTTTGTATCTAAAGATCATGGCACTAATTCCAAGAAGGGAAAGAATGTGCCTAAGAAAATGGGTAGTTCTAGCGATGTCCAAAGTGGACATATGGACTCCAAAATTAAAAGTCTAGAGAGGGAAAATCAAGCCTTGAGGGTAAGGCTTGATACATTAGAAAAGCCCTAGAAAGATTCACGGTTGGGTCTAAGGGCTTAGACATGGTGTTGGGTAGCATCAAACCCAACTATGATAGATCGGGATTGGGGTACCGATCTAAGACCTCCAAGGGCAATGGAAAGAAGCATGTTGGGAAAACATACAATCTTAGTAAGGAGGGAAAGTCCAAGGATGACAATGGAATGCCATCCAAGGGTAAAAAGAGTGACCTAACCAAGGACAAGGTATCCAAGGTTAAAAAGGTCAATTTTGTAGATCAAGAGTCACCGGTGGCACACCGGTGTGGCCTAGTGTGGATGGAGCCACCTAGGGAGGTGGCTAAGGCTAAGAGCTCAAGGGGGAGCTCTAGGAGCCTTTGGGGTCCATGGTAAATGGATCTCAAAAGTTTCTCCCTTAGGAAATTAGATGAAATATGCCAAAAGGGGTTGGAAGACTTAGGTAAGTCTTAATCCTAGATTTTTGCACATTAAAAGGAGAATTTAGGGGGGGAAAAGGTGAAAAAGGAGAGTTAATTGATAAAATTGAGGTTTAATGGTGGAACACCATATAATTCAATGATATAAATGAGTTGTGATCAAGAAGAAGAGGATGCATTGAAGAAAAGTGAGAATTAGCACTTTTAGGATAAGCACATTTGATACATTTTAGAAGAAGTAGGATTTCATGCCAATCTTGGGATTTGGAGTACATTTATTTGGAAACATATTTTTCCCACGTAAATATTGGCTTCATAAATCTCCCCACGAAATTTCATAATTTTTGGAGATTTGTAAAATTTTTAGGGCATTTCTGAATTTCGGCCTGAAAACCTGAAAATCAGGTATCAGTCGACTGCCCTGGGGGCAGTCGACTGGTAAGAGCCCGGAAACTCTCTGTGAGTTTTGGCAGTTGACTGCCATTTGGACAGTTGACTGAGGGTCTGGGCAGAGTGTTAATAAGTGATTTCTGAAGGGCTTTTCAGAAACACTTGGAATTATGGATGAACCTAAGAGTTGAGGACAATTCCTTGGGTCAATTTGAAAGGGTTAGAAGAGGCAAACACAAAGAATAATGACTTAGTGCCAAATTTTTTTAAGGAACTTAGATGTGTACCAAAAGTCAAGCACACTTGATATTTCCATGATATCATATTTTTCTAGGATAGGGTATATCCTAGCAAGTGTGCTTGCAAACTTTAAAGTTTTTAGATGTTGTTGAGTTCTTATTGACACTAGGGATAAGGGTGCTTGGGGAGCAAGCCTTTAATGGTGTTCAAAGGGAAAAGAACTCGGGTGTTAGGTTGGGAAGAACCTAACTTGGTGTTAGGAGGTTAAGTTGGGTAGAACTTAACCCTTTGAAAATGAAAATTAGGAGAAGGCATAGGTTAAGGGGGAGGTTGCTTCCTATTTGCCTTAATTTTCATAAGAAAATTTTTGGGGTTTTATACCAAACTTGGGAATGGGGATAGATACATGGTGAAATGTATTTTTTTCAAGTAGGTATGGGTACCACAAAGTTCTCCACGAAATTTGAGAATTTTTGGAGATTTGTGGAATTTCTGGCGCGTTTATGAAATTCGGCCAGATAACTGATTATCAGAGTATCAGTCGACTGCCCTGGGGGCAGTCGACTGGTCAGGGCTGGTGTGGGAATTCAGCAGATGACTTGGGTCCAAGTGATAAGAAACATGTGTATGGGGGTCTAGTACACTGTGTTTAGGATCATTGGGGATTTAAAGAACCAATAATTGGGATATTATTGGGGTCTTTTTGATGTATGGCAAAGGGGGAGAAGTTTGGGTTTAAGTTGAGAAACTAAACTTACCTTTGCTAGAAACCCTAGGTTTAGGGTGAGCTGAGATTAAGGGGGAGCATGGTTGCTCCATTCTTGGCATAAGGGGAACCTTGGAGAGGTTCTTAAAAAGCCTTTGTAAGTCCAATGTAAAGGGGAGCTTGGGAGAAGCTTTAAAAAGCCCGGTTTGGTAGAAAATCCTAACTTGGAGGGTTAGGTGGTGAAAATCCTAGCTTGGAGGGCTAGGTGTGGGAAAATCCTAACTTGGAGGGTTAGGTGGTGAAAATCCTAGCTTGGAGGGCTATGTGTAAAATTCCTAACTTGGAGGGTTAGGTATGGGATGCCTTGGGATATGATCCAGTTATGCATTGCACATGCATTCATTTAGCATTGTTTTTGCTATTTACTACTATCTTGCTTTCCTAACTTAAACGGATTGCCAAACATCAAAAAGGGGAAGATTTTTGGAGCAATCGGCCCTAAGATGGTCCGGTGTGACCATAGGTTTTGATGTTTGGGCAAAGGGTTTAAGCTAGGTTTTCCTTTGTATTCTTATATGTGTATGTTGAGTGTGCAGGTTGTACAGGTTACACATATGGACTTGACTGGACGACCTCAGTACGGTGAAGGATGGCATGGAGGCAAGCTGAAGGCTTGCGTGCGCATCCGAGGGACCTTGGAGAGCAGGGACGATGAGCTGATGGGCGCAGACTTCGAGGCGTACGTGAAGGGTGGCATGGAGGCAAACTGAAGGTTTGCGTGCGCATCCGAGGGACGAGGGCCGAAGATGAAGAGGGCGCGAAGGCAACAGTCGAGGCTGCGGAGGAGGAGTCAGTCGAGTCGTGAGGATCGAGTGCTGTGTGTGAATGTACTCGGGAAAGGGTCCAGCTGGGGACCAGTCGACTGCCCTGGGGGCAGTCGACTGGTAGGTGGCTGGTGAGCTGGCAAATTCGAACGTTAGGGTGCAACGGTCGAATTTGGCTGGCACCAGTCGACTGCCCTGGGGGCAGTCGACTGGTAGCGAGAAATCAGCCCCGAGTCCTATTTAAAGAGGACTTCGTGGTGGCTGAGTTTCTTGACGAAACCTGCTTGGGTAAAGCCGGTTAGTAGTCTACTGTGTTCACAAAGCGTTCAAGGTGTTGTGGTGAGGTTTCTCCACCCACAAGGAGCGACACGTGATAGCCGGAGGTTATCCGGGGAGTGATCCACCGACGGATTGTTGGATTAGTCACCCGGCCGGGGTGGATACCAACTAAATACGGTTTGTTAGCGTTGTTTCTTTGTTTTTATTGTTTATTATTATTGTTTCCGCTGCGCATACTAACAACGTAGGAAGAACAAGCCGAGACTTGCTATTCACCCCCCTCTAGCAAGGCGTATCGATCCTTACAAAGATGAATTGCAGCTGAACAAATCAATTTGGAGTTGCTGAAATGATACAAGCTGAATTGATATTATTATTCTGAATTGCAGCTGTATAGATCAGTGATTTGAGTGTAGCTAAACTAATCTGGATTGAATTGTAGAGGACTTCTGACCAGAGATCAGAATTTCTGAAAAGGGCAGTAGGTTATCTAAATTAAAGTGCCGAAACCATTAAATGGAGGAAGAGCATTTGATAGCTGAGTTTTTGGGAAATCTTGGACCTTTAAACCTGATCGAATGGAAGCTGAGAAGCCAAAAAGTGATGAGCACACCCATTACTGATCAGAAGGAGGTGGCTGATGGAATGCTCAAAGAAAAAAAAACAGAAATTGCAGTGAAGTGCCGTGGCTAAGGAAGAATGGGATGTATCAATTCATTAAGCGAAGCACTGAAATTTTCCTTTATGATGAGATGCCAATTGATTGAGAAATCAGATTCTTGATTCTGAAAATGAATTGCTGTGGAACTGGGATCTGGAAAAAGAAAAAAAAGAGAGGAAAAGGGAAGTGAATGAGTGTGCCAACTAGAGAAAGTGAAGTGTATCAAGAGTGAGTTGCAAGGGTTGTTGAGTGAAAATTTTATGTTGAGTATCTATTTTACTTGATATCATATGTTCTCTTATACAAATCTGATCCGCAATGCTCCATTAGAAGAATTCAGAGCAGAGAAAAAAAAAAACAAGAGGACAAGGAAAAAGAAGGAAGCAAGGTTGGCACGCAATAGCAAAAATTGGCACATTGAGACCAATAGGGTTTTCTTTTCCCAAATCAAAGGAATTATTCAAGTTTGACTTCACCACACTTTTGAATTCACTAGAGGACTGATAAGAGAAGCAAAGTACATTGGAAACATCCTTGAGCACTCAAGTCTTCCACTCCATCAATTTTCTATTTCCTTGGCTTTTATTCCACTCCTTACCATTTTCTATGTTTTCATTTGTTTTTGTAGATGTTGATCCTAATCATGAATAATGGTGGAGAGTAGATAACAAGCAAGCCTATGGTAGTGCAAGAAGCATGTGTGTTTGAGTGAGCTCCACTTTCATCATCAACTTAGAACTTAAGGAGAGAGTCACTAAAATTTCCCTTGAAAGGCTAGTGAGTTAAATTCATCTCAATGACTCATGAAGGATGAAAAGGCTAAGTTGTTGATTTAAGGACGAGATAATAATCCATAGAGCTTAGATTTTTGAGAATTAACGACCCTAGGTAATTTCGTTTCATTTGCTTCTAATTATGCTTAAGAAAAACTAGGGGATACATACTTGGTAATTTCGCGAGATGCTCAAGCTTAAGTGTGGGGGAGTTGATAAGTACCATTTTATTGATTATTTTAGTTGCTAAAATCCAAGTTTGACCCATATTTTACTTGCTTAATTGTGAATTTACCATAGGTTCTAGGACTTGCTTTTATTTTGGACTTAATTGCAAATCTGTACATATTTGGATTATTTGGCCACTAACTTTTTGATCTATTTTTTGTAGGCATGAAAGGATCATGGACCTAGGGCATACTGGGTCAAACTTGAGTCGGAAGTGTACCCGGATCGAGTTATCAAGCTTCGGATTAATCTGGGTCGTCCGATTCAAAAGCGGCTAGATCTGAGCCATCTGGGACCATTTGAGGCAATCTAAGCTAGGGTTAGGGTTGATCAAGCACTGAGATCAAGATCTGAGACTTTCATCCCAATCAGAGATCATCCAACCGTTGGATCAAGCTCAGAGGGTTCTAGACTGTCCATTCAAAGATTAGGTTGATATGGGCCATTCGTTGCAAATCTGGAGGATCCGAGCTACCCCGAGGCAGATCCTGACCCTTGATCAACATCTGGAAAGTTTGGGTCAGATCAGATGAAGATCGACAGTTGGATTCATCCAAATCAATCTGGACCGTCCATTGTTAAGTATTTAATCAAAAGTCTCCTCAGCTTCTCCATGTCGCGTCTTCTTCGCCGCAACTTCATCCTTCAGTAGTTCTTAGTTTTTCTTCAGCAATTTCTTCATCTAAGGGGCGCGACCCCTCAATTCTGTGTTTAGATCGAGCGCTAGGTCATTGGGAAGGATTCTCTGTGAAGTTCCAGCTCCGAATTGGCCAAGAACAGAGCCGAGTGATGGTTTCCTCGGCTCTGCCATTGATTGCTTAAATCTCGGTTTTGTTCAATCTGTCATCCATCCGAGCTATCTGGAGGGGTTCTCTGGAGTGTTTGGATCATCCCCAACCCATCAGCGCAAGTGGACAACGCCAGATTAAAGAAATCGAACGGGATTCCAACATGGATCAGAGTGTGAGATGGAGTGAATCGCAGAGGCTGTTTCCCATTGATTTGATGAGCCTAGGGGTTCGAGGCTCACCCTTGCGTGACGAACAAGGAGCATTTGAGCTAGGGAAGGATTGAGGATTAGATTTCTTATTGAATTTTTGAATTGTTAGCTGTAATTTCCATTAATGCATTTTGTTTCGTTTCTGTCTTTTTATCAGGATGCTTAGTTTCGTTGTTTGATTGTTTTTGCTTAATTAGGTTTCAACTCTTCAAGTTAAGTAACTAGGAATTTTGTTTAGTTAACATTTGAAATTAATCTCAGTTTTGCTTGCAATTTGGTTTAGTGTTGCGTATCAATTTCCAGTTTCTTCATGCTGCGTATCAGTTCTTTTAAGTATACGTATCAATTTTTTTTTCTTATGTCCTTACCTTTGTATTAAGTGAGTTTAGTTTTCATCTTTTGAATTCACTTTGCAGATTGCTTCCTTTGCATAGAAATTGATAGTGAGTTTCTGAATTCAGCTATCCCCTGTTTTCTTTCGATTTCTGCATTAGAATGGCTTCTTGCGATTCCAGCTGTTAGTTCCTGTTTTAATGTCAAATAACAATTCAATATGGAGTTGTACCAAGTTAAACTCAATTCTTAGTGAACTCTCACACTTGATGTCAGCTCCATTTATGTTCAGTTTATCCCTGCACAAGTCAGCTCAATTTCTGCATTTGGATCCTACTAATTTGTATCAATCTTGTTTCTGTAAAATTGAGCTCCATCTCTGCGAATTAGGTTTCATTCCTGTAAGAGTGGTTATTAGCTTCTGAAGATGGTATCAAGCGAACCTTAGATTTTCTAAATCCTGTCTGAACACTGTTTTGTGCCATTAATCTCAATTTTCTTGCGTGTTGGTTTCATTTGTTGCGTATCAGTTCTATTTCAGCAAGGTTTCAACTCATTATTTCTGAGATTCTGCCCAGATAAGCATCAGCTTCTCTAATCTTACCTGAACATCAGAATTGCGTACTTGCACTAAGCTGATGTGTTTGATTCTTCACTCAATTTTGTTGGTGCAGAATGCACCCAAGTCAAACCTGTGTTTTGATAATGGCAACATAGGTCAAAAGTTAAGTCTTTCTTGTTTTCTAACAAGTTAATCAAGTGTGCAGTGAAAGCCCTAGCAAAGGACCTCTAGGCACTGGCGAAGGAATGCCAGAGTTAAAAGCCCTAGCGAAGGACTGCTAGGCGCCAGGCGAAGGACAGTCTGGGACTGAAGACCTAGCGAAGGACTGCTAGGCACCGGGCGAAGGACAGCTCGGCATCCAAGCCCTGGCAAAGGACCGCCAGGCAAAAGTCCAACCAAAGGAGCAGTTGGCATCAGGTAAATTCTCCCGAGAGGAGTAGGTGAGGACGCGTTCCCCGTCGAGGGAACATAGGCGTCGGTTCGACCTAAGACTCCATTTTGGAGACCAAAGTCAGAACCAAGACAGCTAAGGCTGTATAAAATAAATAATTAATTGTGTTATTATGTTTTGGACTAACCCTGGATGCAGGACCGAAGGAACGTGAGTCTGCAACTCAGAGAGCCTCAAAGGAGTGAGGCAGCAGCTGAGTAAGGCACCCTGAGTGTCCAGGGCGCCCTCAAGGTGAACCAGAACCAAGCGAAGTAAACAGAGCTTCGGCTGCTTACTGGGCAAGGCGCCCTCAGCAGCGAAGGCGCCCTCGTCAGCGAAGGCGCCCTCAACAGCCAGGGCGCCTCCAAGCCCAAGACTGCAAAGCCAGCTTTATCCACAGCCGAGATATCTGCGCGGAAGAAGTCAGCCAAGGCGCCCTCTGTGACCAGGGCGCCCCAAAGGTCAAACCTCATCCCTATTCCGGTGGGATAACGCTTGACCGAGCGAAGCGCGGATCGGCTGACACGTGGCAGGGCGCCCCCGATGTCCAGGGCGCCCTAGGTGCTATAA
>JAGFNQ010008129.1:0-19763 GCA_024364735.1 Boesenbergia rotunda | reverse complement strand
TTGAGTAGGAGTCGACCTAGGCTCCGAACCAAGTAAAAAATACTGTGTTCGCGTGTTTTGTTTATTTCCGCTGTGCAAATTACTCTCTCCATAAAATTCGAAAAGTTTGTCGATATTCACCCCCCCTCTATCGACTCTATCGATCCAACAAGTGGTATCAGAGCGGGGTTATTCAAACTTGGTGCAACCACCAGTTTGAAAATTTCTTTTCGGATTTTCAAATTTTTTTTAATATTTTTTTTCGTTCGATTTTTTTTGTTAATCGAGGTTGGTGCAACACCCCTCGATATTTTATTTCCTAATCCAGCACTACTAATCCAAGACCTAGTCTTGGAAAATTTGTTTTTCTGTTAGTTTTTTTTGATCCAATGGCCATGCAAGAGGGATTCAGCACCGCCAGACCTCCACTTTTCAGTGGAGAAGACTTTTCTTACTGGAAAAGTCGTATGGAGGTCCACCTGAAAACTCAGGTGGATATGTGGATCATCATCCAGTCCGGTCTGGAGATCCCCAAAAACGCCGAAGGACAATCACAAAGCTACTCCGAATGGGACAACTCCCTTAAACGCAAAATAGAAGCCGACGCAAAAGCGACACAAACCCTACAATGCTGGCTGACAAAGGAAGAGCTGAACCGCGTGGGCCCCTTCAATAGTGCAAAGGAGCTATGGACAAAACTGATCGAGCTGCACGAAGGGACTTCAGATACTCGGATCAGCAAGCGGGATCTGCTACTAAACAAACTCTACACTATCAAGATGGCCGACAACGAAACAGCAGCCCAGCTCCATGCACGAATCCAAGAGGTAATGAACAGTCTTCACACAATAGGTCACAAGGTTGAAAATAATGACCTAATAAGGTATGCTCTAAACGCCTTCCCTAGAAACACCTTGTGGGCATCTATGGTAGATGCATACAAGGTCTCTAGGGATCTTTCTAAAATAAAATTAGACGAATTATTTTCTGAACTAGAACTGCACGAACAAACTAACACCAATATGGTTGAGAAAGGTGTTGCTTTTCTTGCAGGCAAGACTGGAAGAACAACGAAGAAGAAGCCTGAACCTGAAACCGAATCTAACTCAGACTTAGATTCAGAAGGAGAAGATAGAGATCAAACTAAGCTGGTCTGGCTCGCTCGAAGCTACTACAAGGAGCTGAAGAACCGAACCAACAAACGAAAAATCGGCCGAAGAAAGGACGAACCAACTGAACCAGCAAACAAGCCCAATGTGACCTGCTACGAGTGCAAGAAAAAGGGCCACTACAAGTCAGAGTGCCATAACCTAAAGGAGACTAAAAAGCCGAGAAGAAAGAAGGCACTGCAAGCAACCTGGGACGAGTCTTCCTCAGAAGAAGAAGAAGAGGCACCCCAGTCCAACCTCCTAGCTCTGACCGCCTCAGATAAAGTCGAGACAAAGTCAGAATCAGAACAAGAGGACGGCGAGCTGACCTTCACAGAAGACGGAGAAATTAAGGTAACTGGTTTTAATAGATTACAGTTAACTGAATTGATTTCTTTTCTTTCTCGAGATTTGGCAAAAGCCAAACTCTGGGTCGAAACCCTCCGACAGGAAGTAAAACTCCTGAAAGAGGGAGCTGACTCTAAACCCTTAACCGAGAAAGTTCAGGAAGGAACTCCTACTCAAGTTGAAAAACTTGAAAAGGAAAACTCCTCCCTGAAAACTCAGGTTAAGGATTTTAGAACAGCTTTAGAACGATTTACATCTGGTTCCAAGGTTCTTGACATGATCCTTGGAAAACAGAAATCAGTTCTAAATCGATCCGGACTTGGCTACCGAACCAAATCCCGACAAAGATCATATTTGACTGTACTGAATCAGTCCAGAGGAAAAATTCAGGCATGGGTACCCAAACTGTGCCTGAACCAACCTACTGGATCAAATCAGTATTGGATCCCCAAGGACAAGATTCACATCTTGCCCAACCATCACCGTGGCTTCAGTCCAGGGGGAGCCAAACTGAAAACTATTTTTATTATTAGATAAACTTGTTATTATTGATTTAAATTACTTGATTGATTGATTATTTATTTTCTGCAATATACCATACTTAGACTTAGGTTAGTTTAAGGACTAAACAAACTTAGCTGAAATTTGATAACATAGTATTGGGTAGAGGTGAGATGATAGTACGTTAGGGAAACCAATTCTAATAAGATCAAGTTCACTTGGTCTCTTTAGACTGGTGAAACTAGCCGAAGCTACCGATCCAAAACTCAAACTAGTTAGACCAGAAATTTTTTAAATAATAATTTTGAAAATGAAATTTCATTAAAAGGCTTTGTCAAGGAAAGGGTGGATGATCCCATAAGGCTACGGCCAAAGAAGGCCTAGTGCCTCGCCAAGACCTGGAAGCCAATTTCTGAAATTCAAATTCAAATTATTTTTGTCAAATTCGAATCTAACATAAAAATTCAGTTATTTGTAGATGTAAACTTCTTTTAAAAAAAATTAATTAAGTTTTCAAAATTAATCAAAATTTTTCAAAATAGTTTTTCAAATCAAAACCTGTCTCACAAAACCTATAAGGTTGACGTGATTAAAAACCCTAGATTCGGGTGAGATAGTAAAATTAAGACTGAACTATGACTCCTTTAAATACCTGTGTTGCAGTAAAATTCTATATTTCAAACCATGGTCAACCTAGTCAAACCACGGTCAACATAAGTCAAACCACGGTCAACATAAGTCAAACCACGGTCAAATCTGGTCAAATGCACTCCCTTAGAGTTCAAAGCTAGTCCTTAGGGCGCCCAAATCCGTGTGGGCGCCCCAAGGCTGGTCAAAAAGTCCCTCTGCAACTGCACGCTGACCAGGGCGCCCTGGAGCTTCAGGGCGCCTTGGGATACCCCTTTGTTGGTCAAAAGCTGCGAAAAGGCAGCTGCAGCTCTGGGTGGAGGCGCCCTCTCCAGTCAAGGCGCCCTCCCACAGTCCTTTCACGGCAGAAAGCTGCCGAAAGGTAACTGCAGGCCTGGTCAAGGCGCCCTCACTGATAAGGGCGCCCTCACCAGTTAAGGCGCCCTCCCGAGGAAGGGCGCCCAAAACTGCCTATAAAAAGGGGCTCCCTTCCCCTTCTTCTCTTCACACCCAATACACTTCTCCTCCTAAACTTTCTACCTTCCAAGAGATCTTGCAACCCTCTCAAGCTCTCAAGCCCTCATCTTCAACAATGCCTCCCCGAGCAAACCGGTATAATTTATTTTTTGTTAATTTCTTTTCAATTTTTCATTAAATGCACACTTTCTTTAAGTATACATTCTTTCTCTTAGAAGACGCCGACCTAATCAGGCAGAACCCGGTACTCAACCTAGTCCTGATCCTAGGTTTCCCAATTTAGAATTGTGTAACAAGTTCGCTCGTACCACCTATAAACCTATCAAAACGAGCTACTTGAATAGGCTATTCTTCACCCAATCCTGTCCACTAGCTATGAACGTTATAAACTACTACCAACTAGACAATCTCGTATTCTGCACTCACCCAATCAATACTTCCTTATGTGCAGAATTTTACAATAATATCATTAGACAGGATAATCTCATATTCTCCACCATGGTTCAAGGTATTCCTCTAACTATCACACCAACATTACTGAACCGATTTCTAGGACTACGACCCTCGCAGTCCACCTTCTGTTGTTATCCTCCTAGGGAGCCTCCCTTTGATGCTCCCTATTCTCACATCACCTTAGATACATTGCACTCATATTTCTTTAGGCAACCAGTAGCCAGACGATTTCAGTCAGTCGACTTAGAGGTCCAGGACTACGCCCTATATAGGGTCTTAGTTCGATGTATTCTGCCATTATCCACCAGGGACGTCACCACTATGCGACCATTCCATACCTTTCTCCTGTACGCCCTGATTCACTAGCTAGATATTGATATAGGACTTCATATGTTTCACACTATCCTACACGCATCCAGTGTGACCACGCAAGGGCGGGTACGCACACCCTACTGCCACATTATCACGTCCCTATTACATTACCATGGTCAGAACATTACTGAGGGAGAAATGGCCGATCTGACCGACTACGATGAAATAGGCTATAGAAACTTCACCCTAGCAGGTATAGAGGTGTCCGGTACCAGGATTCTGTCCTGGAGACGTCGGAGAGCAGCTCATCAGATCGATTCGGACGAGGAGGTCGAGTACGACGTCGCAGATATAGCAGCAGAAGCCCGAGACCATATAGACGAGCCAGCTCCACCGACTCTCTACGAGAGAGTGACCCGTATGGAGACACAGATACAGAGTCTCCGAGAGGAGGTCGAGGCCTCTCACATAGAGCAGATGGACGCTCGCCGAGCAGATAGAGAAGTAGATGATGCACGATTCTTAGAGATGATGGCACGATTCGATTCATGGCAGCCGGGTCCATCTGATCGTCCCGGTCCTTCGTCTTAGATTTACTTCGCATTGTACTCGTAACTATCTGACTGCCCCTACTCAGTAGGGTTGACTTATGTTTTGACTATTTGACTATATTGACTTTCCTAGACCTTGACTACTTAGTTTCATTCCATTAAGAAGGCAGTTAGAATTGTGCTCAGTAGAATAGCTTAACTCAATTTCTTTTACTCTACTTGGTGTCGAAAATCAGTTTTCTAAAATTAGAATTTTGAAAAACTGTTTTGTTTAAATTTCAAAATCAATTTTCATTTTCAACTTAGCTTTATTTATTTCAAAAATAAATTTTAAAATCTGTTCGACTTAGTTTTATATTTATTTTAAAACTACCCCCTTCAAAACTAGGGCTTTTTCGAAAATGGACTTAGCCTAGGCTTTAACCCTAGAACTGCATGTACCTATAGACTTAGAAGCCAGCATCTCACAAGCACCTTAGGGTACTTTTGATTGATAACCTAGAAAGGGTTGAGATGCTTAGGTCTTTGCCTTAATTCAAGATGCTTTAAGTCAGTGCATCTGCAGTAATTGGGGCACTAAATACAACTTATACAGCAATCAAGTTAAGTGTCAAGCTTAGAAAATCTAACTTGAACAGAAACACTTAACTTGACTAACCCTAGCAAAAACTACTGTATATAACAGGTAGTAAGTAGCTAATTGGGTTAGACAGGTCCCTACAGAAAAAATTGATTGATTTAGTGTAAATCTAACTGGTTCAGTACAGCAAATTATTATTTATTTTTCTTTATTCATGCTATATTTATCTGTTTTGATATATGGCAAAGGGGGAGATAGAGATAGGAAAGAGAAAAAATTATTTTTTTTATTTTTCCTTTATTCAAAAAGGTTCAAAAACATACTTATCCTTTATTCAAAAGCTTAAACGTTTTGAAAGTTCTTATTTTTGCTTAGAATTTTCTTTCCCAAGCTTTCAAAATTTTGCTAAGTACTCTAGCTTAGAATTTTTTCCCCAAGCTTTCAAAATTTTGCTAAGTACTCTAGCTTAGAATTTTTTTCCCCAAGCTTTCAAAATTTTGCTAAGTACTCTAGCTTAGAATTTTTTTTCCCAAGCTTTCAAAATTTTGCTAAGTACTCTAGCTTAGAATTTTTTTTCCCAAGCTTTCAAAATTTTGCTAAGTACTCTAGCTTCAAAACTCTTTACTCAAGCTTTCTTCAAAACTCTTTACTCAAGCTTTCAAAATTTTGCAAAGTGCTCTAGCCTTTCAAAAGGTTCTTGCTTAAGCTTGTCAAAATTATTTTTACTCTAAAGCTTAAGTTTTTCAAAATTGGTAAGTACTAAAGTGTTTCAAAACCTACTAAGTACTTAAGCTTGTTATATCCTACCGAGTATTTAACATTTTGAGTACTTTAAAACTTAAGACTTTAAAATTTCTTAAGTACTCAAATTATGCTTTAAAAACTCTACTATGTATTTTTAAGTTACTTCTAAGTACCTAAAACTTAAGTTTTCAAAGTACAAGTAAAGTCTTTAAAACCCCATGAATTTTTGAAAAATCTAGGGGGAGATTCCTTCCAGGGGGAGGGAACAAAAGTTAAAACTTTTTCATGTCTTGCTTAAACTTAACTTTTTGAACTAGGGTTGCCATAAATCAAAAAGGGGGAGATTGTTGGTGCAGAATGCACCCAAGTCAAACCTGTGTTTTGATAATGGCAACATAGGTCAAAAGTTAAGTCTTTCTTGTTTTCTAACAAGTTAATCAAGTGTGCAGTGAAAGCCCTAGCAAAGGACCGCTAGGCACTGGCGAAGGAATGCTAGAGTTAAAAGCCCTAGCGAAGGACTGCTAGGCGCCAGGCGAAGGACAGTCTGGGACTAAAGACCTAGCGAAGGACTGCTAGGCACCGGGCGAAGGACAGCTCAGCATCCAAGCCCTGGCAAAGGACCGCCAGGCAAAAGTCCAACCAAAGGAGCAGTTGGCATCAGGTAAATTCTCCCGAGAGGAGTAGGTGAGGACGCGTTCCCCGTCGAGGGAACATAGGCGTCAGTTCGACCTAGGACTCCATTTTGGAGACCAAAGTCAGAACCAAGACAGCTAAGGCTGTATAAAATAAATAATTAATTGTGTTATTGTGTTTTGGACTAACCCTGGATGCAGGACCGAAGGAACGTGAGTCTGCAACTCAGAGAGCCTCAAAGGAGTGAGGCAGCAGCTGAGTAAGGTGCCGTGAGTGTCCAGGGCGCCCTCAAGGTGAACCAGAACCAAGCGAAGTAAACAGAGCTTCGGCTGCTTACTGGGCAAGGCGCCCTCAGCAGCGAAGGCGCCCTCGTCAGCGAAGGCGCCCTCAGCAGCCAGGGCGCCTCCAAGCCCAAGACTGCGAAGCCAGCTTTATCCACAGCCGAGATATCTGCGCGGAAGAAGTCAGCCAAGGCGCCCTCTGCGACCAGGGTGCCCCAAAGGTCAAACCTCATCCCTATTCCGGTGGGATAACGCTTGACCGAGCGAAGCGCGGATCGGCTGACACGTGGCAGGGCGCCCCCGACGTCCAGGGCGCCCTAGGTGCTATAAATAGCACCCCTCGACCCCAAGCTTGACATGAACTTCGTACAAAAGCTTCCACGCTCTTCTGTGCTCACGCCTTGTTCCAGAAACTGCCCAACTCGAGCAACGACGTCCTGCTGCTCCGGAAAGTCAACCTACAACCGGACGTCGGTAACAGAAGAATTCTTTTCATTAAAAGTTTATAGTGCTGTACTTGTAAATCTCTTTCTGTAAACTGATTTTGCGTTCATATAGAATTGCCCAAAGTAAACGATCAACGATCGTGGGCCTTGGAGTAGGAGTCGACCTAGGCTCCGAACCAAGTAAAAAATACTGTGTTCGCATGTTTTGTTTATTTCCGCTGTGCAAATTACTCTCTCCATAAATTCGAAAAGTTTGTCGATATTCACCCCCCCTCTATCGACTCTATCGATCCAACAAATTTGACTGCATTTCTGCTTCAATTTATAAAGTTTTCAGATTTCGTTTCTGCATCAAATATTTATGCACATCAGCTGGATTCCGAATTTCTGTTTCTGCATTCCTTTGTTTCTGAAATTTGCATTCGGTTTGTTTGTTTCACATTTACTTGCTTCACACCAGTTGGAGATCTGCTTTTTCCATTAAGGAACAATTTCAAACTGCAGCTTGCTACCTCTGAACTTTGTATCAGCTTGTTCCTTGCGTATCAGCTTACCATAAATGAATTGAGTTTCAGTTTTCTTACTTAATAACAGATTGTATTGCGTTCAACTCATTTCGAGACTCAATTCTTGAAGTTAAGCATAGTTTTTGGTGTGCTATTACACCTGAATTTTGCTTGCTTTGCATCTTAATTTTGCATCCAGACTCATTTCTGAATAGCTGCTTCCATGCTGATTTTTCCCTTCATTCATTCAAAGCACTTCATTAAGAGTTTCATCTTCCAAGTGAACTGATTGGTTTCAATTTGAATTGACAAACTTTAACTCCATTGATAGTCTTGGGTTTGTTTTCTTTGCTGCATTTGTGTCAAGTGAAGTTCGGCTTGAGAGGTACTTCTTGGAGTTAAATGCAATTTGTCGTGTACACTTGCACTTGAGTTCAGATTTATTCCTTGCATTCGGCTAAGTGCCTTGGTTGATTAGGTTTTCCATTAGTTGAGCTTATTGGTTGTCATATCTAGTTTAGGTTTGCTTGGTTCAGTTTACTTCTTTTCAGTGCGATTTCATTTCTAATTGCAAACAAAACCCAAATATTTATTTGAAACCCAAAATCATCAACGACACATAAACTCGATCATCAAATCAAACAACCTCAACTAGCCCTAGGAAAAATACGACCTGTGGCCTCTTTACTACGTTTTCATACTTTGATTACAAAAAAGGTTTCCAGCTTTTCACACATCTAAATTTTGAGACCCACACTTTCGTGATGCCTCTTTTGGGTCCATCAGATAGTGACTAATCGCCCTACATAACAGATAGATGTTAATCTATAAGCTTACATAACAGATAGATGTTCTTTAGCAAAGATGGATAGATTAATAGAACAGAATAAAAATCAACATAAACACAACTTAAATTATGTAAAAGGCAAGCAGAGTTTACTTGATTGCAATCAAAGTGATTGCTAATCTAAGACAGTTGAAAAGCACACTAAAGATTTTTTTCATACAAGGCGAAGAAGCCTTTTACAAACTTTGACAATCCAAAAAAATGTAGGAAAGATGAATATATTGGTGCAGTTTACACTAACGATCAAACTTGTGTTTTGATTAATGACAAATAGGTTAAAGTTAGGTTTGTTGTCTTCTATCCTTATTATCGAGTGTTTAGGATTAAAAGACTTAGAACCTAACACCAGGCTGAATCTAGAGTGGTTGAGTCCTGGCAGGAAGTCCAGTTGGTCTGTGGGACCTGACAACTAGCTAAAGTCCAAGTTTGTGGAGACTTGGCATGAAATCCAACTAGGTCCGCTGGACCTGATAGTTGGTTGAAGATCTAGTGGATTAAGAAGCTAAGTAAATCTATACAAGGTAAGTAAAGTAAGTCACTAGAGGAGTGAATTCCGATGAAGACAACTTCCAGGTAGGGACTTTAGGTGCGGTCCAGCTTAGAACCATTTCGGAGCTCTAAGCTAAGACCTTGACTAGATCCTGATCTTGTTAAGACAGAGTCCATTAAATACTAAATTTATTTAGTCCATATTGTACTTGTATTAACTTTGTTTTACATGGTATATTTTATTTTGGACTAACATAATTTTGTAGGGTTCAAACTACAAAAATAGCCTCGGATGAATAATACCTGAGACGACTTAGGTGGAACCTGAAGTGCCTCAGTTAAGATTGGAGGCGCCTTCAAGGAAGTGAAGGTGCCTTCGCGAAGCTACCGCCGTGGATAGTGTTTTAGCCGTCTGAGATGCCTCAATTAGGAACTGAGGCGCCTCACTCCGAAAATGTAAACTTTGGATCATTATAGAATTTGATTGATCTGAGGCACCTCAGTTGGAAATTGAGGCGCTTCAGATGCACTTTATGAGGACCTTCTTGCCGAGAACTAAATACAACACTTCCTACTACTGTGCTTAAGCACTTGCAATCTTCTACTTCCCTGTTTTCCTATTGTGACCCTGCTACGACTTGACTACAACCGACCGCTACCAAAAGACTGACGCCAACACTCGAGACCAATCAAGATACTCCTAAAAAGTGTTCGGTAACAAATTTATTTGTAATTATTTACATTACTTGCAAAAAGAAAAGAGTAGGGTGTTACACTTTTCTACTCTTTGTACTCGACTACTCTACCAGGAGACTACTGATAGAGAGGATTAGTGAATTGCTCATTAAAAAAGTCACAAGGGTCAGGGCCTTGTAGTAGGAGTTGCCGAAGGCTCCGAAGCAAGTAAACTGCATATGTTCTATTTCGTCTTGTGTTTTTGTTTTCCGTTGCGCACGAACTTTATTTTGAAAAAAAAGTTTATTTTTAAAAATCACATGATTCACCCCTCCCCCCTCCTATCATGTGCAACAATCCTATACAATACAATTGTTGTACCTTATTCTTAGCTCTAGGGGCTATTTATAGCCCAAAATCGGAAGTTATCATTGTGTTGATGTGACATTGAAGCGCCTCAGTTAGATAAGATTTTATCCATAATGCCAATAATAACTGTTGATAAATTTTCAATTTGGAATGCCTCGGCCCCGACCTGAGATGCCTCAATTTTGATTTGAGGTACCTCAGGTTCCAACTAAGGTGCCCCAGTTTCGTTTATATGCAGAACTTATTCACCTCAAGAGGCAACTGAGGCCCCTCAGTTGACCAATTGGTCAAAGTCAACTCTCTCTTTGACTTTTTTGTCATTTGTTCACGTGGGTGATTTTCGACCATCCAGAGTTGAGCTCACCCGAACTCGACTCTAGCCTTCTCTTCGAATGGGCTTCCTCCCCGGCGTCTCTTCCCTCGAACGTCTTGCATACCCTTTTTATCCACCGGTGTACTCTTCCGCAACCTCTGTGTTCCTCGGATGCATCGAGCCTGTTGCTCCCTTCCCCGTGCCATATTTCTCGTCTACTGTGTCTTCCGCTCTACTTCTTGTATTGCACACTTAGACACAAGGATCAAAAACAACCAGGACCTAACATGATTTGGTTGATCACATCAAAATTAACCCGGGGTATTTATAATTTTTTCCATTTTGATGTTTATCAACCCAAATTAAGTTCGAATAAACAAAACATAAACTAAACATTGTTTTTAATAAAAAAACAAAAACACTTTAGCAAAAAATATTGCAAGTAAATCTCCCCTTAACTTAACTCTCAAAACTCTCCCCATTGATCACATTAAAAATCGGGGTTTTAAATTAAATATTGCAAAAAAATTAGGGGTAAATTTTTATCTTCGAAAATAAATTAATAGAAACTCATTTATTTGTCAAAAAATTTCAAATATTTTTTATTAAAGTGTCAAATCAATAGACTTAACTTTATAAAAATTTTAAAGATTAAACAAATTTTTTAAGTATCACAAAATAATTTTTATAGCAGAATTGAAAATATTTGAAAAAGAAATTTCAAAATTAAATTTTGACTTAAAAAATTGCTGATAATTTTTGTCAGAACTATTAACTCCAAACAATTGATTGTTTTAGAAAAGATAATCGTCAAAGTATTTTTAAAATTAAAATTTTAATTTTTGAAAAAACAATCACAAAACTTTATCTTTTTATTTGAAATTTTCAAACTTTTTGTTAATTTATGAAAATGGTCACTCTTTTTCAACAAGAAATAAATTTTCTAAGTATAAAAAATAATAATTTTCTTTAAAGGATGGATCATCTTTGAAATATATTTTTTTTTAAAAAAAATATTTTTACTTTCAAAATTTTTGATTTACAACCGTCAAAATAAAACAATAAGTTTCAAAAAAATCTGAAATACAAAAACTTAATTTTTGAGTATTTATAAAATAAAAATTCAAATTTTGAAAAAAATTACAGAAATTCATAAAACATTCAAAAAATTCAAAACTTTTATGTGGATAGATATTCATTGTGTCTATCACAAAAAAAAAAATCAAAAATCAATTTTAATTATGAAATAGACCATCGAATGAATTCATAGAAATTTCTAACATAATTTATTAAATCTTTTAACTACTAAGCAGGCCTAAAAAAACATTTAACAGTTCAAAATATATTTGAGAATTCAATAAAGATTCCTACCTACTGAATTAATCAAAAATTGAGGTGGAACACAATTTTTATGCACTTTTACAATTTAGCCTATTTGATTACTCAACTACTAGTTAAGTCTTCCCAAATATCTAACCTTTAAACTAGAAACAATTGAATATGCACGATTTTTCAATAATTATATTTGTTATTTCAAATTTGCATTTTCATTTTTTAGTTGATCATATAATTCTATTGGACATGTAGAAGCTAATTTTCTTTTTAGATTATTATTTTTTCTTTTTAATTTGCATAATGATCAAGTCAATTATTTGATGTCATAATATAATTAATCAAGAGGTAGCAGGCATATTTCAATTACTATATCGCATATGAAGTTGGAAGCTCCACCTTCATCGCTACTTTCATCTAAAGTGGCTCCTCCTTAATCGATGCTCTCTTCTTGGTGGCTCGCCATAAGTGCTAGTCTGGCATATTCCTCAAGTTCGGACTCATTCGATGATGACTCGTCTCATGTAGCCTTTAAGTTCTTGTACTTGGACTTGTTTACCTTTTTCTCCTTCAGTTTTGGGCAGTTGTTATTTATGTGCCCTTCTTCTTGATAATTGTAGTATTTGACTTTTCTTCTTCTTGGAGAATACTTCTTGCCTTGCATCTTATTAAATTTTTTAGATTAAAATATTTATTTAGCTTTCTTATCATATGGTTGTTTCCTCTTTATCAATTAAAGACTCTACTTTTAGTTCGACCTTTCTTGTGTTCAGGGTAATATTGTCCATCTTTCTAGTTCTTCCTACGCACTGAGAAAATAAATTCTCTAGTATGCATACCTCGAGGTCCTTGGAAACGTAGTAAGAGTCGACTAACGACATCCATTCTGGTGTGTCTGGGGAAAGTGTTCAAGGTATACCTTAATGAATCTTGGTTTGCTACTGTTTCGGAAGGAATCGACTTCGACGGCCAGTCACCAGAGTTCAACCCACGAGGATGATGACGAGAGAGGAAGAGCTCCCACCCTACGAAATTAACACGAGCATTAATGGAAACACGCCAGAGATTGTTTGGCGGAGCTCACTCTGACGCTCAAGTTAGTACGAGAGTCTTTGAGGCAGAAAGAAATAAGGAGAAGTGTGAGTAAGAATGGGTTTAACCCCTAACCTGGGGGGTTGGAGTACCTTTTATACCTGAGGCGGTAGTCACACGTGTTCCCACATTCTTCTCCACGTCCCCTCAATTGTCGGTTACTGGATAATCCTTGTAACGGTCCTCGCAGCCATTAAATCAGGGTTGTTGCGATAATTAAGGCTTTAATGGCCGTGTATTATGGGTCATGTTTATCCCACAATTATTAGTGATAATTGTCCAAAGATTCGAAGAAAGGAGACGGTTACCCCGAGGTGATTTCGGGGTCCTTTGGCCCGGGGATCCCGTGTTAGTGATATGAGAAAAATGTCCTAAGGCAATCGCCTTATGATTGTAATCATTTATTTTAATAAATGAATATTCACTATTTGAGTATACATGTTTATGTATTTGATTGAGATCTTAAACTCATTTACTGAATGTCCGCAATACAATTCACAGCATGAGAGAATTTGTGATGAATTCACAACTAGTGATTATCTCTACATGTGCAATTGTGAAGTATTGAAATTGTCCCTAGTCGATGAATTGATAAAACGGACACTATCAATTCTGTTGAGACTAGCATGGGTTATTCTCTAATCAGCTGATTCTCACTGGCTGGTGACATTGGGATGTCCGGAGATAAACATGAATGCTAGTTAAGGGAACTAGTTCATTGGAGTGACTGGCTGTAAAACTTCATATGGTAGTCTACATATAGACATGTCAGTGAAGTTCTTACTGCAGCTTAAGTGCGATGTTCCTTTGACTTGCGGTGTTCAAGTCATCTTGGTCATGGAGACTTATACTTTGACATCTTAAGCAAGCATCTCCAAGGAGGTGTGGACCCAGGATGATTGGGTATAAGCCGAAGTGCCCGAAGATGTTTGAACAGCCTACAAAGGATTCACCACTCCTTGCGAGGAGATGTATACCCAAGGCCTATCGTCGGATTGTTACTCGAAGCCTCTGGCCAGAGCATGACATGTTCAGAGTATGAATCTCTTAGATACATGAGAGTAATTAGAATCCGTAGGACGAGAAAACGTTACTTGGGCTAGGTGTGACGTAGTCAGCCTAGTGGGGACTGACACACATAGACCATGTCCTAAACCAAGTGGGTATAAGATGGTGAAGGGAATGGGGCACGATTCATTATAGCTGCTGAAGGGTTTCAGAATTGTTTCTGAGGTCAACCGTTGATCTTTCGATTAATTGGGGATCATGATGTACTACTAGGTGCCACTCATGATCGTTCTATAATTGGTTAATTATAGACGGCCAACATAAATCGAAAGCCTATTTAGTCACACGCACTACGAGTAATCCGAGGGATTTAAAACGAGTTGAAAATTGGATTTTCCAATCAAGAGAGATTAGGTTTGGTTGAGCCAAACGATAAGTCGAATCTGAATTTTTCAGAGACGCATCGGAAGCGTAAAATGGCTAAGTCTTTTGAAGACTTAATAGATGAATTAAATGAGTTTAATTCATTGGGGCGTGGCCTGGATAGGCCGGCCAAAGAGGGTCCCCACCCTCTTTGCTTGGCCGGCCACAACAAAGGGAGGGAACCAAATTGTTTGGTTCAATTTATAAAATAAATCAAGTGTGGTTTGTTTTATAAAATTATGGATGATATAAATTTTTTATATAAACCAAGGTTTGGTTTATTTTTCATGGAAATTAAAATGAACCATGGATTGGTTTATTTTATTTTATAAAATCAATCATGGATTGATTTACCATGATAAAGAAATTTATATAAAGAAATTTATATAAAATTTATTTTTCATGGAAATTAAAATGAACCATGGATTGGTTTATTTTATTTTATAAAATCAATCATGGATTGATTTACCATGATAAAGAAATTTATATATATGGAAATAAAATGAACATATTTTATATTTAAAAATCAATATGGATTAACCATGATAAAAAAATTTATATAAAGAAATTTATATGATAAATTTTATGAAATTTATTCCATAAGAAAAGAGACTTGGTTGATTTTTATTATGAATAAAATATGATTTTAACCATGATATAAAATCAAACTGGCATGATGGAATAAGTCATAGAAAATTTATATGATAAATTTCTTATGAAAATTTATTTCATAAGAAAAAGGAGACTTGGCGGTTGAGAGGCCACTATATAAAGGACCCAAGGCAAGGTTTGGAATTAATTCGAATAATCCAAGTATTCTTGCTTGGGCTCTCTCCTCTCCTCCCTTCTCCTCTTGGGCCGGCCACAAGCCTCTCCCCCTTCTTCTTGCCGTGAGCACAAGGAGAAGCACCGAGGCAACGAAGTTCTTCCGTTGGGACGATCTTCCTCTCCGGCCATCATCACCTTGGGATTGGGCGCAAGTCATCTTCCTCCTTCTCGCCGGAATTGTGATTCCGGCCAACCTTGGTGGTGAGTTTTTCCGATGTGATTACTTCTCTCTTGGTTTTTTTGTCGCGTTCTCGGAGAATCTAGTAGTTCTCGAGACACGAAACTCGTGGCTTTGCGAAGTCATCCCGAAGATACTCGGCGTGGACGCGAATAGAGGCGGAGCTTCAAGGGACGCTTACGGTTGATCTCGTCCCTTCCTTCGAGTTACGCGAGGTAACAAGTAAATTAGTTTACGTTTCTGCAAAATTTTAAATATATGATCATGTCTACACAAGATAAGGTTGCATGCTTAGATGTGTGGTTAAATAATTTGAGAAATTATTTATGCTAAACCTTCCGCTGCACGTAATTAATTTTAAAATTACGAACCCCATCCATGTCAACATGCACCCGGTCCCAACAGTGGTATCAGAGCCGGTTAGTGTTCACATAATCATATAATTGTTTTGCGGAAAACTTTTCATGATCTCAATTTTGAAAAATTTTCAATTATGGAAACTTTCCAATTATGGTAATTTTAGATTTAGGAATTTCAAAGTTTGGAAATCCTCATGAAATTTCGCAAACTTTTGAAATATCCCTGTTTCTGAAATTTATGATAATTGTGAAAACTTTCCATTTTTGGAAACTTTCCAATTTTGGAAATTTTCAATCTTGGAAATACGTAAGTTTTCTTTGTACCAGAAACTTACAATTATTCTGAAAATTTTTATTTTTGGAAACTTTCCATTTATGGAAAGCTCGCAATTTGGGCACTTTCTTTCAAGAAAGTCTAGACAAATTATGGGAATATTAATTGCATTTAAATTCATAATTAGAAATTAAATTATTTACAAAATTCTTTATTTTGGATTGAGCCTCGGGAGCCGTCCAATTTAAAGTTAGTTGTTATAATTAAATTTCCTAAATTGAATTTAAATTGTCAAATGTTTAATTTGGATTGAGCCTCGGGGAGCCGTCCAAATTATATTATCAATAAATTCTTATTTTGGATTGAGCCTCGGGGAGCCGTCCAAATTAAGTATTATTGATATTAATTTTCATAAATAAAATATGTGATCAAATCTTGGAAATTTTTGAGGTGATTCTCAAACGATAATTTCTTATTTGATTTATGAGGTGATGCTCAATAATTGTCTCCAAAATTAATTAGAAAAATTGTTTCCTATAGAGTATATTTCCTTAAATAAGATTTTCATGAAAATAATATGTGGTTGAATTAAGGGAATCTGTCTCTTAATTTAAAAGATTTGATTTAGAGAAATCAAAGTCTTAAACATATTATTTCCGAAATTGATTATGACAATTTAGGAAATTTTCCCAAAACAATTCCTTGAATAAAGTTGAAATTAGAATTAGGAAATCCGGTTCCTAATTCAATTAATGAGACTTGATAAATTAAGTCACATACATACTTTATAAGGAAATCGTTAGAACATGACATAATTATATGTCATGAATGTGCTAAAAGAAAAGGATGAGACCCAAAACCCCTTACAAAATATTAAGGCAACACCTTCCATAATATGGTTAGAACCGGAGTTTTGTTTCTCGTTTGGGTTGATGGACACATCCATGCTCGCTTGAACCTCACATGTTCAAACCATGGAATTAGTTTATTGATTAATATAGTTGGAGTCAGAGGTCAATCCTTAGTTTTGGTTGTTGGACACATCCAAGCCTGACTAAACGGTTGAATGAGCTCCAACCATATTAAAACTATTTCTTGATTAATGGGTCAGCCTTAAGCTTGGAGCATCGATTTGTTGTGCCACAGCCAAGGTCGATGTAAAGAGAGGTGCAGTTGGGTCTATGTATATTGTTGCATACTTGTTAATGAGTTAACAACCCAATGATTTATGCAAACATTCAATTAGTGATAGCATAATGTGATAGTTACATATATGTAATATGTAATCGGTATAATTACCTACCTTCATAGCTAAGAATAACTTGATGCCCAGCCATGGTTGTTCTTATCTATGGTTGGATATCAACCTATTTGGAGATGTTCTACGATCTCCCGAATTGATAAAAAGGTTATTCAATTCGAAAAATAAATAGGATTTAATAATGTATATTGATGCATTCTTCTCATCACATAACCTCAATTTGTATTCTAGGATAATCACCTGATCATGTCTTCTCTGAATTTGCGTTCCATTTGGACACCAATAAGTTAACTAAGGACAAAAGGATTGAAAAGCCACCAAAAGGCACTTGCCATCACTGTGGCAAGGAGGCCACTGGCGAAGAAACTGCAAGGTTTATCTTGAGTCCTTGAAGAAGAAGGCATCCGATGCCCCATCCTCTTCAGGCATCTTCGTTATTGAATGTCACTCTATTTCCTCGTACACCTGGGTACTTGATACTGGGTGTAGCTCACATATATGTAATGACATACAGGGGCTAAGGAATAGAAGAAGACTCGTCAAGGGAGAAGCGAATTTGCGAGTTGGAAATGGAGCAAAGATTGCTGCTATTGCCATCGGAACATATTTGCTAAAGCTCCCTACTGGACTTGTCTTAGAATTGGATAATTGTTATTTTGTTCCTTCGTTAATAAAGAACATTGTATCTATTCATGCTTGAATGAAAAGGGTTACCATTTAACTTTTAGTAACAATTGTGTTACATAACTTTAAATGGTGTTCTTTATGGGACCGGAACTTTATGCAATGGTATCTACACGTTAGATTTATCCGGTGAGTTTTCAATATCGAAGTTAGCAACAAACGTGCTCGAATAGATAATCAAATAGACTCCTATACGTTGGCATTGTCGTCTTGGCCATTAAGTAAGAAACGCATGACCAAATTACACCGATGTGGAATTCTGGAATCATTTGAACCCGGTTCATTTGATACATGCGAATCATGCTTAAAAGGCAAATGGCCAAATTACCCTTTTTCGGAAAAGTAAACCAGTGGGAGAATGCTTGGTCTAATACATACTGATGTATGTGGACCAATGTCAACTCTTGCACAAGGAGGCTATAGCTACTTCATTACCTTTATCGATGATCACTCACAATTCGGGTATGTGTTCTTAATGAAACACAAATCTGAAGCTTTTGAGAAATTCAAAGAGTTCAGAAGTGAAGTAGAGAAACAGCTTGGCAAAAGTATTAAGATACTTCGATCCGATCGGGGTGGTGAATACTTAAGTCAAGAGTTTCAAGATTATCTTAGGGACAATAGGATATTGTCTCAATGGACTCCGCCATATACACCACAGCATAATGGTGTATCTGAGAGGCGTAACCGAACCTTGATGGACATGGTTAGATCTATGATGAATCATGCAACTCTTCCAAAATCCTTTTGGGCTACGCTTAAGACAGCTGTTACTTGCTAAACAGAGTCCGACCAAGGTAGTCTCTACTACTCCATATGAGACGTGGAATAGTAAGAAACCTCATTTATCTCACCTAAAGATATGGGGTTGTCCTGCTTATGTAAAGCGGACTGTATCAGACAAATTGGATGCTAAGTCTGATAAATGTCTATTTATTGGATACCCTAAGGAAACGAAAGGTTACCAATTCTATCATCCCTTGGAACAAAAGGTGTTTGTTTCAAGGCATGCTGTATTTCTAGAAAAAAGAATTCTTTTACAAGAAAACAGTGGATAGTCATTGAACTTGAAGAAGTTCAAGAAACTCCAATAGACATTACAGAGACACCTAGTCTAGACCCACAAACCAAAACTCATAATGATGAGCTATCAGTTGAACCTAAAACAACACCACTTCTTCGTAGGTCTGATAGGACACGCAATATTCCAGAGAGATACGGATTTCTCATAAGTGAATCGAACGACGTGTTACTCATTAACGATGACGAACCTATCATTATGAAGATGTTCTGAAAATTCAGAAAGGGATAAATGGCTTGAAGCCATGAAGTCGGAAATGGATTCCATGTACAAAAATCAAGTATGGGACTTGGTTAACCCACCTGAAGGATTAAGCCCATAGGGTGCAAGTGGGGTTTTCAAGAAGAAAACCGACATGGAAGGTAATGTTGTTACCTTTAAGGCTAGATTAGTGGCAAAAGGATATCGTCAGAAACAAGGAATTGATTATGACGAAACCTATTCGCCAGTAGCTATGCTTAAATCCATTCGGATGCTCTGGCCATAGCAGCTCATTATGATTATGAGATATGGCAAATGGATGTGAAAATAACTTTCCTTAATGGAAACCTGCTTGAGGATGTATACATGATACAACCTGAAGGTTTCACATCGGTTGATAAAACCAAAGTATGCAAGCTTCGACGATCCATATATGGACTAAAGCAAGCATCCAGGAGCTGGAACATCCGTTTTGATGAGACAATCAAAGAGTTTGATTTCTCACAAAATCCTGACGAACCTTGTGTGTACAAGAAGGTTAGTGGGAGTGCAGTCGTATTCCTAATGTTATATGTCGATGACATATTACTTATAGGAAACGATATATCAGTCTTACAGTCAGTTAAAATTTGGTTGTCCAAAACTTTCTCCATGAAAGACCTGGGAGAAGCAACCTATATCCTTGGGATTAGAATCTATAGAGATAGATCAAAACGATTGCTTGGTCTTTTGCAGTCTACATATATAGACCGAGTGCTAAATG
>JAGFNQ010008128.1:77971-159229 GCA_024364735.1 Boesenbergia rotunda | reverse complement strand
TTGTGTTTTCATTCAGAGAATAATTTCAACATAGTCAAACCATGATTAACATGGTTAAACCTTAGTCAACTGAGTCAAACATGGTCAAACCTAGTTAATGCTAAAGAACCTTCAAGCACTTAGATAAAGTTAAGACAAGTCGAATACAAGGGGAGTTCTTTTTAGATTTAGTCTCAAAACCTGATTTAGTATCATTTCAGAATAAGGCCTTCAAAAATTAATCAAAATTCTTGGTATATTACTATCTCTTTGAAAAATTATTATCATTTCAAAATATTTCTTTTCAAAAACTGTGTTATTATTATTACTTCAAATTGAGGTGTCAAAAATTTATCTCCTTGAAAGTTTCATACTCAGAAGATTATTCAAAATTATTCTTTTGTTTTTAATAAACCCTAAAGACACAGAGGAAGGTCCACTTCATGATCTACTAGGACTCCTAGGATGTGTCAAATTTAGGGGGAGTTTGATTCAAAAGAAGAATTTCTGAAATTTTTTTTGGTAATTATTTGTTTTGAAGTTATTAGATAATTCTTATAATTTAAATCAAACCCTAAAACTCAGAGAAAGAACGCTTGTAGTCAACAAGCTTCCTAGGATTGGGTCAAGTTTAGGGGGAGATGAAATTAAAAGAATTATTGAACATTTTCAAAATTATATGTTTTCATGCACTGCAAGTTCAAAATCCTTTTGAAAACTTAAATAATTTTTCTGTCAAAATACTATTATTTTACAAAATTCTTGTGGCTTATGAAATTAATTTTATAATATTTACTTGGGTTGGAGAAAATTTTCCAGGACACTTAGGAAAATGTCCTTGTAGTCAACAAGGTTTCCTAGGATTGTGTCAGACTGGAAAAGAAACCTAATCAAGTAAAATATTTTGTGTTCAAAATGCATAATCCTTTTCAAAAATTACTTATACTTTTCAAAGTCTAAGTCTTTTCAAAATTACTTATATCTTTCAAAGTCTAAATACTTTTGTAAAAGTACTTATGTGTTTCAAATCTTAATTTATTTCAAAAGTACTTAGATTTTTCAAAAATACATAATATTTATTTCAAAAGTACGTTTGAAGATTCAAAAGCACTTATGTCTTCAAAAATACATAATATCTGTCAAAAAAGTACTGCTATAATGTTTTCAAAAGTATAAATATTTTTCAAGGCAATATTGTTCTAAAAGATTGGCCTACAAATATAAAATATCTTTTCAATACTTTTCCAAATAAAGTTTTGTTGGTGCAATTTAAACTTTTTGCTATACTTTCAAGAATTATACTAAGTATTTTTATGCTTTCAAAACTCATAGGCTCTGATACACAAACGCTCTCCTTAAAACTTCTCTCAAAATATTTTTATATTAGACTTAAAAATGGTCTAAAACATAAGGAGAAGAGTTTTACATTAAGGGGGAGAGAAAGGGAATGTTATTTTTAAGCTATTTCAAAATCTTAAGCATTTCTAAGTGGTTCAAAGTTATTTTTTAGTGCATGTTTTCTTAAATAAAATTTTCCTTAGTAATCAAAATTTGTCTGAGAAAAAGGGGTTTTTAACAAAAGTTTAAGCTTGCTTTTCAAAAGTGTCTATGGATACAAATACTTTTGCTCTTTTTGAAAAATACTTTGTCAAAAACTTATTTTTGGTAGAACTCAAAACTCCCCATTAGAAACCTTGCTAACCCATGTATGCTTTTGATATATGTCAAAGGGGGAGGAAAGGTCAAAGTTAAGTATTTTATAACACAAGTATTCAGGATTTTAGAAGGAGTATGAAAAATAAAGAATTTTTTTTAACTCTAGAGTTATGCTTCACTGTTTACCTTATGCTTAAACTGCTATCTTTTTCCTTAACTTTGAATTGTGTTGCCATAATCAAAAAGGGGGAGATTGTTGGTGCAGGAAGCACCAGATCGAACCTTGTTTTGATATTGGCAAAGGATTCAAATTTAAGGGTTATATGTTGTCTAACAATGCTGCTTGAGAGTGCAGGAAACCAAGTCCTAGCGAAGGGATGCTAGGCACCTGACGATGGGCTGTTAGGAAACCAAGTCCTGGCGAAGGGCTGCTAGGCGAAAACCAAGTCCTGGCGAAGGGCTGCTAGGCGAAAACCAAGTCCTGGCGAAGGGCTGCTGGGCGAAACTCAAGACCTGGCGAAGGGCTGCTGGGCAAAAACCAAGTCCTGGCGAAGGGCTGCTGGGCGAAACTCAAGACCTGGCGAAGGGCTGCTGGGCAAAAGTCCAACTGGAGGATCCGGTTGGCACCAGGTAAATTCTCCCGAGAGGAGTAGGTGAGGACGCGTTCCCCTTGAGGGAACATTAGGCGTCGGTTCGACCTAGGGCTCCATTTTGGAGACCCAAAGTCAGAACCAAGACAGCCAAGGCTGTGTAAAATTAACTTATTAATTGCTGTTTTGGACTAACCCTGGATGCAGGGCCGAAGGACTGTGTTTCTGCAGCTCAGAGAGCCTCAAAGGAGTGAGGCAGTAGCTGAGCAGGGCGCCCCGGATGTTTCGGGCGCCCCAGAGTCAACCCAAAGTCAGCAGAGCAAGTAAACGCCCCGACAGCAGCACATTTGGGGGCGCCCCGGATGTTTCGGGCGCCCCGCGCGCATCGGGCGCCCCGCATGTCGCGGGCGCCCACTGTGCCACGCCACTGGCAGCTGCAGCAGCTCACCCTCGCGAAGAAGATGAAGCCTTGACCGGTCAACCAGGGCGCCCCGCGCGCGTCGGGCGCCCCAGTCAAATGTGATCCCGAAGAAGTAGAGATCAGCCTTGACCAGAGGGCTCGCCGGATCGAAAGCCACGTGGGGGGGGGGGGGCGCCCCGAGGATCCCGGGCGCCCCCAGCCCTATAAAAGGGACTCTCGACCCTCTTCTTCAGCAATCAATTCCTTCGACACTTCTGCGCTCTTCTGCTTCCGCGACACGCTCCAGAAAGTTGCCAACTCAAGCCGACGACGTCCCGCTGCTCCGGAACTTCGATCTTCATCGGACGTCGGTAACAAGAGTTGTATTTAAAAGTTTACTAAACTATTCTTATTATTATCTGTCTTGTAAACTTTTACGAACTTATAGAATTGCCCGCAGAAAACGGTCAACGACCGTGGGCATTGGAGTAGGAGTCGACCCAGGCTCCGAACCAAGTAAACCGACTGTGTTTGCATTGTTGTTGTGTCTTATTTCCGCTGCGCACTAACTCTTTTTAAATCCGAACGAATTGCGACATTCACCCCCCCTCTCTCGCAACTCTCGATCCAACATTCTTCTCTTCTTCCTCGCGTGAGCGAGCCAATGGCGAGTCCAACTCAAGAATTTTTCAAGGTCGGCAGTTTCTTCCTCGTTTCCCCTCTTCACTGGCTTCTACAGTCGGCGGTGACACAGAGACGACGGAGACATTGATCTGAGACTCTCTGCATCAGTTGTTGGTTTTGCCAGGTCAGAGCCGAGTTGAATTCTTGCAAGTCACCGATCCAGGTAAGGGAAAATGGCTAGGGTTAGGTCAGAAATGTTTTCTTGTTGTCATTTGCTGCCGTGAACAGCTGTAGGGTTAAGTTAATTCTGTTCGGATTTGGGTTCATGGTTTTGTGGTTGTTTGGAAGCTGATTTGGTGTTGCTTTATTGCTATTAGTTTTCTTGGTGCTTGTCGTGAGCCTTATGATGATTCTTTTAATCATCAAACCGTGATATGAGGTGTTGTATAGATCGTGATAATGGATTGATTTGAGTATGTTCATGTGAGGGTTATGCTTGGTATGAAGTTGGGAATGGTCTGGTTGAATCGAGATGTGGGTGTTTTGTTGCCAAGGGTTTCTTTTGATTGGAGGTTGTTATAAATTTCCTTTGGTTTGCCCTGTTATGTGTAGGTGTATTGTCGTGGGGGATTCGTATCGATTTGGTTGTGGAGTTGAGTTGAGATGAATTTTCTCTTTTAAATTGCTCTGCTTTGTGTAGGATATGTTGATGCTGTGAGCTCCTTTGTGTGCTTTATTTCGTGTAGGTCACTCCTGTGTGTGGTGGGGTTGGGTTGTGTTGATGAAATTGATACTAACTGCATGGATGTTGGTATAGGGATTGAATTATAGCTCTCAATGGAGATTCAGTTTAGAGTTGCATGGTAACTTGGAGTTATTGAGCTAACGCCCTGTTGGATCAGTTTGGAATAGGTGAGGCAGTTTTGTAAGTCGAGTTTCATTTGGATTGTAAAGTTAAACCTAAATGGAGGTTGCCGAGTATACTTTGAAATTTGGATACCTATTCTAGCATGATCATGATTTGGTTAAGGGTTGATAAGGATTATATTCCACTGTGGTGGAGAGGTGATGACTTAGGTTAACCTTAGGGTTAAACATAAAATGAATCAGGAGTTGGACTAAGAACTAATCACTGATTACAGTTAATTAGTGATCATTACTTTAGAATAGTTTTATTAGGGGTATAGTTGTGTGGTTAGTTATCATTTGTCATGGTAGCTAAAATTATACCCTTTTGATACAGGATATTGATATGGTTCGGACATCGGGATGTGGAGGTTTTCTCTGGACATAGATTTCCACCTCTAGGCGGGTACCCTTTGACTTATCTTTTAGATATTGTCATATTGCTATGCATGGTTGGTTATAGATAGCAGTAAGATTATACGCTAGCCTTGTTTATTATGCTTGTTCTAGATACTTGTTGATTATCCCTGAATTATTATGTTGTTAGTTTCATACAGTCCCAGGTATTGTCATATCTATATGTATGCTTAGATATCAGGATGTATCTCTTGTATTTGACATGAGGGATGTATGCGTGCATATCATACATCATTCTTGCATTGTTGCATGCCGGCGATCAGCGACTCCCTTGTGGTTGAGCCTAATCGTCTTCCGGTACATGATATGCGCACACGGCCACTCATGGGTTAGTGGATACCGTAGGATGTGCGCATTTGCCCTGTATTGCCCCGTTCGGCCACTATTTGGAGGGTGAGCGCGGGCGTGGTAGCAGCCAGGGATCCCTTCTCGTACTGAGCCACGAGGAGATGAGAGCTTGACTCCCCCATTGCTTGGGCCGATCACTCAGGAGCAGTGATGGCAGGGTTCGTACAGGTTGTCACAGCTCTACCCACGCGGACGTCGTGGACGATGATCCTGACTGGGACTAGGGGTGACACATGTCATTGCACCATGTGCATATTTGCATCGTGCATTGTTTGTTGCACTTGATTCTTGCACTTGTTTGACATGCATATTTTGGAGACTTGTTATTTGAGATTATATGTCTAATGATATTCCCTTGGTACTTATTATCCTCTTTTCAGGTCAGCTGGATTCTGGTATGTATTCTACCTCAGTATTTCCAATACTAGTTTTTCCCTATTGTTGATATGAGACTGTATTAACGTAGATGCTTATTGTTATTATAACATACTATGCATATCTGCTGGGTATTCGCTGAGTTATGGACTCACCCCGTTGCCATATATTTTTATTTCTGGTTGAGATACTTGGAGTTGCCAGAAGAGCCCAGCAACCAGTCCCTACCCATCGCGACCGTAGGATTTTGTTTTATCCTGTGTAGTGGATTGTTTTATATTCCTTTTAGTGATTTGTATATGTCATATGTGTCGTGTGCCCTAAGGGGTTTTGTGTATTGGTTGTTTCGTCGTAAGTCGGACCGGTCCGCAGTCAGGTATGATTTACTTTGTGTTATGGTTATATTATATCTGGATTTTGAGGCCTGAGGCCAAATATATATAATTAAACTACGTGGTGATGTCTAGTATGTTCTGTGTATGTGTAAATTGTCCGTCGGACAGGGGAGGTGCTGTCTGATTTTCTATTGGATCAGCGGCTCCTGGGTCTCGGGGCGTGACAATTTATTTTGGTATCAGAGCTCAGGTTGTCGGATACCTTGAGGACTTGTGGATTTTCGGTGTCTATCTGATACCAATTTATTTTGGTATCAGAATGTAGGTTTGCGATGCCTACTTGTTTTACAAGTCTTTCCGGATTTGTTCGGAGTAGTTTTATCGATGTGGTTGTTTGGGACTTGGCGATGGGACTTCTTCAGGCGACAGGTATTTCTCCTAGTCTTTTGTATCACTTATCCTATTTAGGTATGGTTAGTAGTTCTCACATGTTACTAGATCATGTTACCATTCCTGTATATTTAGTATGATTTAGAAATTCTCACATGTTATTGGATAATGTTACTATACCTGTATATCTAGGTATGATGTAGAAATTATCTCGTGTTATCGGATCATGTTATTATACCTGTATATTTAGGTATGATTTAGAAATTCTCACATGTTATTGGATCATGTTACTATACCTGTATATCTAGGTATGATTTAGAAATTATCTCGTGTTATCGGATCATGCTACCATTCCTGTATATTTAGGTATGGTTAGAAATTTTTTCATGTCATTGGATCAGGTTGTTATTCCTATATATTTATGTATAGTTAGAAATTCTCTCATGTTATTGGATCAATTCACAGTAGCTCATGGAGCTACAAGTTTTCTTATGTTGCGTATATCTGGACAGATAAGCTAGATGTCATGTTTTGAGTACATGATCTGCATTGATGCAATAGGGTAGCAGTAGCTACATATTATTATGATTAGTAGAGGATTGATATAATCTGTTCCTTGGGGACTTTGACCATGGATTACTTGTACTTGGTAGTTGACCTAGAAGGTACATGTTGATAGATGATTTGAGCTAATATAGAAAAGTGTGAAGCTAGTTGCTTGACACTTATGGGTTACCGCGTGTACTTGGTTGAATAACTAAAAAGGTATATACAGACTTATGATTTGCGTGGAGGCAAATCACATACACAATTAGGCGACCTCTAGTTAAATGATATTAAGGACGACCCGTGGGGAAATAAATGAATTGTTTCATGAGTATGTTTAGATACTCCTGAGAGATAGCATGTTTCTAGCTCCTGGTTATGGAGTAGGATCTTAGAGGATTTTGACTAGGGAGTGAAGGAATTAGACTGTATTGGATTATGAGTCGACGGTCGGTGTGACTCGCTAGTTCTTACACTATTCTATGAGGGATACTGACTCATAGATTGGGTGTATATGGTTGGATAATCTCGATGGTGCATCGGGATCTACGACTCGCTAGGGTGCAGAGGATGTGAAGTTAGCTTTTTCTTTATCTTCTAGTGAGATATTGGACATTAATGAGGAGGTCAAAGATGTCCACTGATTTTCAATTATTATACCCCCATCGTGGACCTGTTAGTTCACGGGATGATAAGGTTGATATCACCATGGACTTTCTCGTTGGTGTTGAGCGGTGGATTGAGATTGACGAATCTCTATGATATGTTGTATTTTGAAGATTCTATTAGTGGAAATGGACCAACCAAATTTGTAGCTTTTTCATGGATCATTGAGTGGATAAATGATCCTTTGGCGATTGATTGTTTAGGAAGACTATTATTGATAGCAGCATATGGTACGACATATTGGAACAACCTTTAAATTATATGTGATCTTCTGATGGTCTATTAGAGGATATATATACATATTTATATGACTTGTGATGCTTTGGAGGATGTTATTGTCTTGGAATACTCGGGTGATATGAATGTGACATTTTACGTTCGAGGATCGGAGTATAGACTTGGCGCTAATGATCTTAGGATTTAGTGCCCTGAATAGGTGTGATGACTGAATGGATGTTCGGGTATACCTGGTTATTAGATAACCTCTGGAGTGATAACTCTCGTTGCTCCGTAGCAGTGTGACCTTAGGGTAACAGACTAAGTGGTTACTCTTGATGAGTACAGACATGTTTAGCTGCTAGTGTGAGCCGTATGAGGTAAAATTTGGGGACCAAATTTTTATTAGTGGGGGAGAATGTAAAATACGGCAAGTAATTCTAAAGTTTAAATCAAGAAATAACCTTGTAAAATATGACGGAAAATTTTTAAAAATTTTCTTGGGTCCTTGGTGGAATTTATGATGATAAATTATATAAATAATAAAATATAATTAGATAATCTGATTTATTGGAGGTATATATATATATAAGGGTTAAACCTAGGTTAATCGGTTGATTAACCATTCCTTCATTTCGCAGCTCGCCCGCAGCCAAGCGCCGACCGACGCTTTTCCCTTCGCGACCCCTAGCCGCCACCCGACCTTTCCGCATCTCATCGCGAACCCCAGCCTTTTGTTCGCAAAACCTCTGCCAAGAGCACCTCTCGCGATCTCTCCTCTTCGCAATCGACGTCGCAGGCCCCTCTCAGCACAGTTCTTCTCTTCGTCCTCACGCGAGCGAGCCAATGGCGAGTCCAACTCAAGAATTTTTCAAGGTCGGCAGTTTCTTCCTCGTTTCCCCTCTTCACTGGCTTCTACAGTCAGCGGTGACACAGAGACGACGGAGACACTGATCTGAGACTCTCAGCGTCAGTTGTTGGTTTAGCCAGGTCAGAGCCGAGTTGAATTCTTGCAAGCCACCGATCCAGGTAAGGGCAAATGGCTAGGGTTAGGTCAGAAATGTTTTCTTGTTGTCATTTGCTGCCGTGAACAGCTGTAGGGTTAAGATAATTCTGTTCGGATTTGGGTTCATGGTTTTGTGGTTGTTTGGAAGCTGATTTGGTGTTGCTTTATTGCTATTAGTTTTCTTGGTGCTTGTCGTGAGCCTTATGATGATTCTTTTAATCATCAAACCGTGATATGAGGTGTTGTATAGATCGTGATAATGGATTGATTTGAGTATGTTCATGTGAGGGTTATGCTTGGTATGAAGTTGGGAATGGTCTGGTTGAATCGAGATGTGGGTGTTTTGCTGCCAAGGGTTTCTTTTGATTGGAGGTTGTTATAAATTTCCTTTGGTTTGCCCTGTTATGTGTAGGTGTATTGGCGTGGGGGATTCGTAACGATTTGGTTGCGGAGTTGAGTTGAGATGAATTTTCCCTTTTAAATTGCTCTGCTTTGTGTAGGATATGTTGATGCTGTGAGCTCCTTTGTGTGCTTTATTTCGTGTAGGTCACTCCTGTGTGTGGTGGGGTTGGGTTGTGTTGATGAAATTGATACTAACTGCATGGATGTTGGTATAGGGATTGAATTATAGCTCTCAATGGAGATTCAGTTTAGAGTTGCATGGTAACTTGGAGTTATTGAGCTAACGCCCTGTTGGATCAGGTTGGAATAGGTGAGGCAGTTTTGTAAGTCGAGTTTCATTTGGATTGTAAAGTTAAACCTAAATGGAGGTTGCCGAGTATACTTTGAAATTTGGATACCTATTCTAGCATGATCATGATTTGGTTAAGGGTTGATAAGGATTATATTCCACTGTGGTGAAGAGGTGATGACATGGGTTAACCTTAGGGTTAAACATAAAATGAATCAGGAGTTGGACTAAGAACTAATCACTGATTACAGTTAATTAGTGATCATTACTTTAGAATAGTTTTATTAGGGGTATAGTTGTGTGGTTAGTTATCATTTGTTATGGTACCTAAAATTATACCCTTTTGATACAGGATATTGATTTGGTTCAGACATCGGGATGTGGAGGTTTTCTCTGGACACAGATTTCCACCTCGAGGCGGGTACCCTTTGACTTATCTTTTAGATATTGTCATATTGCTATGCATGGTTGGTTATAGATAGCAGTAAGATTATACGCTAGCCTTGTTTATTATGCTTGTTCTGGATACTTATTGTTTATCCCTAAATTATTATGCTGTTAGTTTCATACAGTCTCAGGTATTGTCATATCTATATGTATGCTTAGATATCGGGATGTATCTCTTGTATTTGACATGAGTGATGTATGCGTGCATATCATACATCATTCTTGCATTGTTGCATGCTGGCGATCAGCGACTCCCTTGTGGTTGAGCCTAATCGTCTTCCGGTACATGATATGCGCACACAGCCACTCATGGGTTAGTGGATACCGTAGGATGTGCGCATTTGCCCTATATTACTCCGTTCAGCCACTATTTGGAGGGTGAGCGCGGGCGTGGTAGCAGCCAGGGATCCCTTCTCGTACTGAGCCACGAGGAGATGAGAGCTTGACTCCCCCATTGCTTGGGGTTAGGAGCGTAGTCTCCGCCAGCATCCTGTCCACCCGGTCACTCAGGCGCAGTGATGGCAGGGTTCGTACAGATTGTCACAGCTCTACCCACGCGGACGTCGTGGACGATGATCCTGACTGGGACTAGGGGTGACACATGTCATTGCACCATGTGCATATTTGCATCGTGCATTGTTTGCTGCACTTGATTCTTGCACTTGTTTGACATGCATATTCTGGAGACTTGTTATTTGAGATTATATGTCTAATGATATTCCCTTGGTACTTATTATCCTCTTTTCAGGTCAGCTGGATTCTGGTATGTATTCTACCTCAGTATTTCCAGTACTAGTTTTTTCCTATTGTTGATATGAGACTGTATTAACGTAGATGCTTATTGTTATTATAACATACTATGCATATCTGTTGGGTATTCGCTGAGTTATGGACTCACCCCGTTGCCATATATTTTTATTTCAGGTTGAGATACTTGGAGTCACCAGAAAAGCCCAACAGCCAGTCCCTACTCATTGCGACCGCAGAATTTTATTTTATCCTGTGTAGTGGATTGTTTTATATTCCTTTTAGTGATTTGTATATGTCATATGTGTCGTGTGCCCTAAGGGGTTTTGTGTATTGGTTGTTTCGTCGTAAGTCGGACCGGTCCGCAGTCAGGTATGATTTACTTTGTGTTATGGTTATATTATGTCTGGATTTTGAGGCCTGAGGCTATATATATATAATTAAACTGCGTGGTGATGTCTAGTATGTTCTGTGTATGTGTAAATTGTCCGCCGGACAGGGGAGGTGTTGTCCGATTTTCTATTGGATCAGCGCCTCCTGGGTCTCGGGGCGTGACATCTTCAATTTCTTCGGCGATGTTTTCCATTTGAAGGCGTGGCCATCTCGATCACAACCTTGGAACACGATCTGGATTGTTGGGAGAAGGTTTCCATTGAAGTTCTAGCTCGGATTCTCTCCGGGGCAGAGTGGATTGAGGGTTTCATCCATTTCTGTGATTTGATCAACTAAATCGCGATCGCGTGCCATTTTTTTTCAATCGGAGCTGTCTGAAGGGTCTTCTGATAGTTTCTGATCAACACCAAATCTCCATAGCAATTCTACCTCGTGAGATCTAGAAGATCGGATTGGAATTCTCCAGCCGAGTAAAATCTGTGAGCAGATCTGAAATTGGAGCTATTTTGCCAGTGATTTGCGAGCTGAAAGGGTTCTTGGCTTGTTCTTGTGTGACGACAAGGAGGTCTTGAGACGAGGGAATGATTGAGGCTTAGTTTTTAATGCAATTCCTCTTTGTTTAGCTGTAATTTCAATTTCCGAAACTCAGTTCTGTTTCTTCCTTTGTATCAGCTGATTAGTGTTATTTTCTGAATCATCATTACCTTAATTAGGTTTTGTCTCTGCAAATTAATTAGACACATTACTGGCTAGTGAAAGTTTCCAGTTAATCTCCGTTTGTTCAAATTTAACTATTGTGTATCACTGCTGGTTCTGAAATTTCAGAATCATTTCTGAATTTGTATCAGCTGCCCTAGTTTTTCGTTTTTGAATAGTTGTTGCCTTACCCAGAGTTTCAATTCAGCTTCTTTACATTGCAATTTGAGTAATGAATAATTGAACTTAGATCAGCTTTGTTTAGCTTACAATCATTTCTGAATTTGGTATCAAACTGCGTATCAAATCTGATTTTTGCGTATCAGTGTTTGTCTTCAGCCCTGAGTTTCATATCAAGTTAGTTTATTTCCATCTTCTGAATTTACATTGTAGGGTGTATCATTTACAAGCATTTGCCTTTAGTTTCTGCATGTAATTCTCGTTTTTGCTCTGCATGTCAGTTGAATGCTGTGTATCAACTGAATTCTGTACAAATATAGTTTAAAGTCTGAATGTTTTTGCTGTTAGTTTCTTAAGTGTGTGCCAAGTAAACCTTAGCTTATTTAAAGCTTCCTGCACTTAGAATAATTATTCAAATTTAGCTTGCAATTCATAGTTTCAGCATTAGATTTGTTGTTACATTTCTGCACTCCATTTAGTAAGTTCTGCATTTTAGTTCTGCCAACCAACTCCATTTCTGCAATTCCCAATTATCATTTCTGAATTCGTATCAGTGAAGCTTTGCATTGGAACTTTATTGCATTTGAAATCAGATTACTTGTATGATTTGTGCATCCAATTCATGTTGCATTTCGTTTCTGCTCATAGTTTCTGAATTCTTGCACATTTATCTCCTGCACTAGCTTGTTTTTGATTTAATACTTACTCGATTCTGAATATTTCCAGTCCTGTGTACTCCTTCATTGAAAGCATATCTTTCTAAGCTTCATTGATCAGTTAAATAGTATGCAGTTAGTTCGATTTGTGGCACTTCAGATTTTTTGTTTCCTCATTTTGTCTCAAGTAGTTCAATTGTTAGCACTTAGTATCAAGTGAAGTTTCGACTTGAGTGGTAATTTCTAAAGATCAGTACAATTTGAAGCGTAGACTTGCATTTGAATTCAATTTGTTTTTCTAAGATTTGGCTACTTTACATTGGTTCATCAAGTTTCAGTGGTTGAGTTTTTAATTGCTAGTACCTTGTTTAGTTAATTTAGTTAAATTCTCTATCTTTCCATTGCATTTTCATTTCTAATTGAAACCAAAACCAAAAATATCAACGATACATAAACTCAAAGCTTGAATCGAACCATCTCAACTAGCCCTAGGAAAAATACGACCTGTGGCCCCTTTATTACATTTTATTCTTTGATTGTAAAAAGGGTTTCCAGCTTTACAAATATTCTAAATTTGAGACCCACTTTCGTGACAACTCTTTTGGGTTCATCAAGGGTCCGAGTGATGAGTGATTGTGTTGAGATCTCCCAGCACCAAAACACAAAATGCAACGGAAACAAGATCCCTCGAGCGATCCATGCGAAAGAAACACTCGTACAAAGATCATTTATCTAGTAGATCTATCTAAAGTGTATACCTTTGGACCGTGCCCTTTTGCTTACCGCTCACCCAAGATGCGCCAGATCTCTTGCACATTCAAGTGTCCGTGCCTCTATTCGTATCCACACGGACACGATCTCTCACTTCGGGAAGAACTATCTTAGTTGTGCTAGCAACTTGAGGTAGTTCACAAGACCACCAAGAACCCAAAAGAGGGTTTCGGCCAAGAGGGAGAAGAGGAAGAAGAGAGGAAGGGAAGAAGGGAAAAACACTTACTTCTTATTCAAAATGACTATACCCTCTTTTATACTCATCCATGAATATGAAGAGTCTTTTGTCTCTTTGGTTTCCCTTCATTAAAGCCAATAAAGAGCACATCTTTTCATGTGACTCTTCACCTTCTCTTCATCCAATGAAGAGAGACTTTTCTCCTTCTTTCATTAAATACTTTAATGAATTTCCCCTGCAATTTCGACCGGGCCTCTCGGGCTCCCGACCAAGTCTCCCGAGCAAGTCCTCGAGCTCCAGACCAAGTCTGCCGAGCAAGTCGCAGAGCTCCCGACACAGTCTGCCGAGTTCCCAGTCCGAGCTCCCGACCAAGTCTACTGAGCTCCTAGCCCGAGCTCTCGACCAAGTCCCTGAGCTCTTCACCCGAGCTCCCGACTAAGTCTCCCGAGCTCCCCGCCCGAGCTCCCGATCAAGTCCCTGAGCTCCAGACCTGAGCTCCCGACCCGAGTCTCCCGAGCTCCTATTCCGAGCTCCCGAACTAGTCTCCCGAGTTCCTAACTCGAACTCTCGATCAGATCTCCTGATCAGATTTTCCGAAGCATCATGTCCTTAGTGTGTGACCCAATAGGTTCTCGTGGCATTGGCAATGCGACTAAATGCTTTAGACACATAAACAATGAGCGACATCTAGCAATGCATCATTGCTACCCAAGTAACAAGAAAAGTCAAGATCCGACTAAACCTCCGTGACTATGATAATGTATGACCTTGTCCTTCTATCCTTGATATCTAGATTGACCAATGAGGCATAGACTGTGTCATCCTAGATCAATCTATGTGTTTCTTGATCCCTGAGTAGACTCACTCAAACAAATACGCTCAATATCTCATATTGACTCATTTGAGCATGACCATGCGTTTTAGTAATCCTACTCGATCAAGGGGCCCACAGATATCGCTCCCGTCTTATAGGAGGGATAGATCCCATCTACATCACTCACATCCCTCCGCATAATTTATTACATACCCAGTAATCGCCTTTATAGTCCACTCTATTACGGGTGACGTTTGACGATACCAAAGTACATAACTCCTTATGTAGGGAACCGTAGTGACTTCAGGTCTAAGGACTATTCATACTAATAATCACATGAGAAAGTTTATGACACTCATATGACAAACTATGAAACTTTCTCATGGCGGGTTAATTCAGTACACATTCTCTAATGTATACCCATGTGTCAACTTGATATCACATATCCATGACTTGTGAGCTCAAGTCATCAATTGACTTACATGCTAGTCTCCATGCATTAATATTCTCCCTGAATATTAATGCTTAACTAGGAATAATTTAGTGTAGTGTTCTCTACATTATCTCACTATCAATTCAACCAATCAATATAATGTATAAAAGAACCTACTACACAAGGACATTATTATACTTAGTTATTTGGCACAAAAATAAAGTAAGTATAATAACCAAACATGCTTTTATTAATGATAGAATATGATATAAAATGTCCTTAGTCAATCATCACATAATTAGCTCTAGGACTCCTACTAACAGATTGCACTCGGGAACTAAGTCGGGATGGTTCGAGTGCGGAGAGAAATATGTTGAGGAAATCGGCCCTAAAATGATTAGAAGATCATGGTTTTGATGTGTGTGTGTGAATATGTTTAAGGTTAGAGTGTTATGTTGTATTTGATGTGTGTGATTTAGTTTGCAGGACTTGGAGAATCACATATGGTGAACATATCCGAGGGACGAGAGCCGAGGGAGGAGGACTCCAAGGGTAAGCCGGGAAGTGGATTTCAAGGGCACACTGAAGGGTGGCATGGAGGCAAGCCATGGGAAGACTTGTGTGCACATCCGAGGGACGAGAGCCAGAGGAAGATGACTTCAAGGGGCGAACCACGGGAGTGAACCTGAAGGCACACGTGAAGGAGTATGTGAAGAACGACTGGGAGTGAGTGGGCAGTTGACTGGCCAAAGGGGAGTCGACTGCCAAAACTCACAGAAGGTTTTCAGCCTTCTACCAGTCGACTGGCCGGAAGGCAGTCGACTGGTATACCCAGAAAACTAGCCGTTGGCTAGAAATTAATGCTAGGCCAGTCGACTGCCCCAGGGGCAGTCGACTGGTGCGGGGCTGGACAGACTGCGAGTTTGTCCTGTTCACCAATAAAAGGAGGGTGTTTTTGCACGTGAGCGATACAGTTACGTACTATAACGAAGTGCTGCTCGTGTGAAAAGTTTTTTCAGCTTCCTCTCTCTTCATTCACTACATTCTGTAAAGAGGAAGAACACCACTGTAAAGGTTTCTCCACCTGAAGGAGAGTTTTCATAGTGGAAGTGGTGTACGTGCGTGGATCCTTGGATTAGTCACCTATTTGTGTGGATACCAAGTAAAATTCAGTTGTTAGCATTGTTCTTATTGTCTTTTGCATATTATTGTTTTCGTTGCGCTAACAACCTTGTAGAGACGTCAATGAAAAGTGCTATTCACCCCCCCTCTAGCACGCCTGTTGATCTATCAGTTACTATCAGAGCTGGTTGTTTCGGAAGAACTCACCGTTAACCGGAGCAAAGTGAAATGGCGTTTCAGGAGGGATACAACACTGCAAGGCCACCCTTCTTCGATGGGAACGACTTCGCGTACTGGAAAGGTAGGATGCAGTACTACCTTATGAATGATATTGAAAACTGGATCAGTATTGCAGATGGATTCGATGCAACCGTCGATGAAAGAGGGGAACTGACACCCATGAGATCCTGGTCGAAGGAGATCATGAAGGGGGCGCAGTCCAATGCCAAAGCCACCACCACACTTCAGTGCGGGCTCTCAAAGGATCAACTCAACAAGGTGGGGTCGTTCAAGAGCGCCAAGGAATTGTGGGACAAATTGGTGAAATTGAACGAAGGGTCAAACGAGTCCAGAAGAGCAAAGAAGGACCTGCTCGTGGCCCAACTCCAATCCCTGTCCATGAAGAGCAACGAGACAGTCAGTCAGCTGCATGGAAGGGTGAAGGAGGTCATCAACGAGCTCCACGTGATTGGAGAAAAGATCGAGAACAGAGATATCATCAGATATGTCCTACAAGCCTTCCCAAGAACTACCTTGTGGGCATCTATGGTTGATGCCTACAAAGTATCAAGGGATTTGCCCATAGTTAAATTAGATGATTTATTCTGTGAATTTGAACTGCACGAGCAAGCTAACGTTTCGGCCAAAGAGAAGGGTATTGCTTTTATTGCAGAAAAGGAGAAGAAGAAGAGGAAGGAGAAGAAGAAGGTGGTCTACTCCTCCTCATCCGACTCAGATGAATCCAACACCTCCATGGATAGCGACCAAGAGGCATTCATGGTAAGAAAGATGCGTAAGGCGTTCAAAAGTTTTTCTAACAAATCTTATGCTAGGAAAGGGTCCAAAGGCAAGGGTAAGGTCAAGGACATCATCTGCTACAACTGCCACCAAGAGGGACACATGAAGAACAAGTTCCCTCAACTGAAGAGAAGAGATGACAAGAAGGAGGAGAAGAAGAAAGGTAACAAGAAGAGGTCGAAGGGAAAGGAGAAGGGTGCCACCAACCTCAAGGCGACCTGGGATGATCCATCATCCTCAGAGGAGGAAGAAGAGCAAGTTTCACACTTTGCTCTCATGTCAATAGACCACTCAGATTCATCAGATGATGAAAGAAGTTCAAGTAGTGAAGATGAGAGCACCTCTTCATTATCATCCGAGTCAGAAGCATCGGTAAGTGAGGTATACCACTTACCCTCCTCTACATTAGTTAAGATCACTTCTAGCATTAACATGGATTTAGCTAAAGCTAGAAGTAAGATTAAGGATCTAAAAGATGAGATTGTCATGCTTAGAGTAGAATCTACAAAACTTAAGGAAGAATTACATGCTAGTTCTCTTACATCACATGCTTCATGTTTTGAAATTGAAAATAGGGAACTAAGGAAAAAAAGGTAGATGACCTCACAAAGGCACTTAGGAAATTCCAAGTAGGCTCTAGCAACTTAGATATGATAATAAATAGTCAAAGGATCGTTTATAACAAGGCTGGATTAGGTTATAGGCCAAAGACAAAGGAAGTGTCCTTTGTCTCACTCATGGGTAGGATTGGTGCATCTAGGAGACAAGGGTCCAAGGGAAACACCAAGAGGGCATGGGTACCTAAAAGTTTTTTAAATGATGCTTGTGGATCAAAAATTTGGGTAGCAAAAGAGTATGTTTTTCATGTTGTATAGGTAAAATTGAAGGAGGCCTCAACTATGTGGATAGTAGATAGTGGATGTTCAAGACATATGACCGGAGATGTGAGCAAGTTCACTACTATTAGCTACTTGAGAGAAGGTGAGGTCTCTGATGCCCGCTAACTAGGTGTCACGAAATGTGGGTCTCAAAATTTAGATATTTGTAAGCTGGAAATCCATTTTACAATCAAAGATGAAAACGTAGTAAAGGGGTGACGGACCCAAATAGACTGTCATGAATGTGGGTCTCAAATTTAGATATGAATAAAATGCTGGAAACCCTTTTTACAATCAAAATCTAAAAATGTAGCAAAGGGGCCACAGGTCGTATTTTTCCTCGGGAATAGTTGACGTTGCGTTATTCGTGCTTGTATTTATGTGTCGTTTGTGTTTTTGGGTTTCAAACAAGTAATTGGATTTTGGGTTGTAATTGAAAATGAAATTGCAATGGAAAAATAAGAACCTTGATCTAATGAACTAAACAAGAAATTGGCACTAAATAGCTCAACTAATGGAAACCTAATTAAGCACTTACCAAATTTTTGAAAACTAATTTCTGATTTCGAAAACAAGAGAATGCTAAGCAATTAAGTAGAGGCAGTGATAGGAGTTTTCAGTAAGCAGATTAAGCTTACTACAAGTGCTAACTATGGAAGTTGGAAATCAAACAAGCAACAATATTAACTCAACTAACTACAAATTTTGGGAGCTAACCAATGCAAACAAAATTCAGGGATTCTAAAGGTGATACCAATAGACTTCAAAAGCTGTCCTACACCAGAACAACTGGTGAAAATCTGATGCAATTCAATGCTCCAACAACTTGGCACGCAAGAGAAGACTCATTGTGCCAAACACTATCTCCAAATGGTGAAATAAGTAAACTTTCAGCTCAATTGTTTAAGCTGAGTGGTTCAATTGGAAACAATTGTATTAAGAAAGAACTGAGCAAGACTAAGGTAAGGAATAGAAATTGAAATCAGAACTTGAAAAGCACAAATTCAGAAACCAAATGGCTGAAATTTCAGATGCAGAATTGAAAGGATTAGCTATAGATTTTTTCGCAATAGATCAAAGGCTGAGCTAGCTAATGCAAACTGATTGCAAGTAACTAATCTAGGCACAAGGAAACTTAACTAGCCATTACTTAACAGAATCTAATGAAATGGGACTGAAAATTCTGATAAGCAGCAATTAAGCTTGGCACGCAGCAAACTAAATTGGCACGCAGCAAACTAAATTGGCATGCAGCAAACTAAACAAAAGTGAACTGAAATTTAACTCAATTGATCACTAAACAAGTACCTAAGTTACTGAACTCGAAGGTTAAAAACCTAATGAAACCAAACAATTCAGAATTACAAACTAAAACAGCTGATAACTGAAAATCTAGAACAGAATTGCAGCAAAAATGAAACTACAGCTAAACAAAATGAAAATTAAGTATCTAAGCTACTCCTCAACCCTTCTCCAACTCAAGAGCTCCTTGGTCGTCAATCAAGGGAGAACCTCGGACCCGCAAGCTCAACAAATCAGTTGAAAATCTGTCTCTGCTACTGAATCAAATCAGCCCCTGCTCAAGTCGAAATTTGCTTCCAATTTCCCAAACTCGCTGTGGTGGCTTGCGATTGTGATTAGGGAGTGATCCGAACCTTCCAAGGAACCCCTCTGGACAACTCGGATGCAGTGGAAATGGTGCACAGCTGAGCTCGATGAAATCGGATAGCAAAACTGCTGAAACCTCACGCAGCCTTGCTATTGAGCAAAACCCAAATCTGAAACTTCACTGACACTCTCTTCACTGACCTAGCCCTTGCTCTAATGATGGATTGAGTGATCACGTCTTCGATTGGATGAAAACTTGAAGAAATGAAGAAGAACACGGATGAAGCTACTGTTGCGGCGAAGACGCGATGAAGGGGAAGCTCGTGGTAGCTCGGATCCTCCAGATGTGCAACGGATGGTCCAGATCAACTTAGTCTTTGAATGGACGATCTAGAGCCCTCCGAGCTTGATCCAACGGTTGATTTAGCTCTGATTGGGATGAAACCTTCAGATCTTGATCAGGGTGCTTGATCAACCCTAGCCCTAGCTCGGATTGCTTCAGATCGTCCCGGATGGCCCAGATCTAGCCGTTCTTGAATCGGACGACCCAGATTTAATCATAATCTTGATAATTCGATCCGGGTCACTTCCGACTCGAGTTTGACCCAATATGCCCTAGATCCTTGAACCTTTGATGCCTACAAAAATAGATCAAGAATTTAGTGGCCAAATAATCCAATTTTATGCAAATTTGCAATTAAGTCCAAAACAAAGGTAAGTTCTAAAACCTAGGGCAATTTCACAATTTTAGCAATAAAAACATACGTCAAACATGGATTTTAGCAACTCAAATAATCAATAAAATAGTATCTATCAACTCCCCCACACTTAACCTTGAGCGTCTCGCGAAAACACTAAGTATGTATCCCTTAGATTTACTTAAGCATAATTAGAAGCAAATGAAAAGAAATTACCTAAGGTTGTCAATTCTCAAAAATCTAAGCTCTATGGATTAGTATCTTGTCCTTAAATCAACAACTTGGCCTTTTCATCTATCATGAGTCATTGAGATGAATTCAACTCACTAGCCTTTCAAGGAAAATTTTGGTGGCTCTCTCCTTAAGTTCTAAGTTGATGGTGGAAGTGGAGCTCACTCAAACACACATGTTTCTTGCACTACTATAGGCTTGCTAATTATCTAATCTCCACCATTATTCATGATTAGGATCAACATCTACAAAAACAAATCAAAGACATAGAAATGATAAGAAATGGAATAAAAATCAAGGAAATGGAAAAAATGGTTAAAGTGGAAGACTTAGTTGCTTAAGAATGTTTCGAATGTGCTTTGCCCCTCTTCAAATCAAATCTGATTGGTGGAGTAAGAATTCAAATAATGCCTTTGATTTGGGTGAAGAAAACTCCATTTGACTTCATTGTGCCACTTCCTTCAATTGCGTGCCATTTGGATCCTTCTCTTTTCTCCTCATCAAATCTTTTTCTTTTTCTTTCCCTCTAGTAGAGCTCAGAATGTATTAGAACAAAGGATTGACTCAGATGAAGGAAACTTTACTGATTTAAAGTACCAAGACTACAATCTTGTGTCATCTTGTTTCTCTCTTTTCTTTTCCTTTTCAAACTGTTTTTCTTCTTTTTTTTCTCTCTGCTCTAAATTTTTCTAATGGAGCATTTCGGATCAGCCTTGTATCAGAGAACGTATGATATCAAGTAGCATAGATACTCAACATACAACTTTCACTAAACAACCCTTGCAACTCACTCTTGATACACAATTCTTTACAAGTTGGCACACTTCTTCTTCCATTCTTTTTTTTTATTCAGCTGCAAATTCCTGCTCTAAATCCATTTCAAGTCTCTGATTTCTTAAATACTCAACATCAGTTAGCATCCATTAGTGTAGTGTAGAGTTTGAATTATCCCACTTGAAAATTCTGCCCACAAAGTTTAATTTCAGCCACTTCTTCCCTTTTTTTTCTCTTTTTCTGCTCCACTTCGAAACTTCTAGCAGCCATTTGTTTTTCTTAGATCCGAAATTGAATGTGCACCTTCAACTTCAGATAAGTTTTACACTTAATATCTTGATTCATAGCTCCTCAAAATTCAGATTACTTTCAGCTTATAATGCAATGCAGGGCAGATTTGGGCAGTTTCAGAATTTCTTCTCAGCTTTTGGTCAGCTCACAAGCTTCACGTCAATTCATTTTCAGAATCAAGACTCTGATTTCTCAAACAATTGGCATCACATAGTACTTGCATCAAATAGCAGTGAAATCCTTAAGTGTTCCACTCACAAATTCAAATCAGCACATTGAATTTCAGCCTTTGCCTTCACTGCATTTTCTCTCTTTTTTTTTCTTTTGAACATTCCATCAACCATCTTCTTTTAATCCGTGATGGGTGTGCTCATCACTTTTGGCTTCTTAGCTTCCATTCGATCAGGTTTAAAAGTCCAAGATTTCTCAAAAACTTAGCTATCAAATGCTCTTCCTCCATTTCATGGTTTCGGCACTTTAATTCAGATAACCTGCTGCCCTTTTCAGAAATTCTGATCCCTGGTTAGAAGTCCTCTCAAATTCAATCCAGATCAGTTTAACTACACTCAAATCTCTGATCTATACAGCTGCAATTCAAGATAATACTATCAAGTCAGCCTAGAATTTCAGCAGCCCAGCTTCCTCATTTTGGCTCAGATTTTGTGCCATTTCCTTTCTTCATTTCAGAATTCTCTTCATAAGTGCTCCCTTTGATTTTGGCTCTGCTTCACTGCTTTTCCATTCAAGCTCACAGATTTTTCCATTCTTCACTTCACTGCCCAGATTTTTCTTTCCTTCCTCTGATTTTGGCACAAATTTCTCTTGGCTTCAGATTATACAGTTTGTGTGCAGCTTCTACATCAGCCTCAATTCAGCTTCAATTCAGAATTCAGATTAAGCATTCATATTTCGCACTAGGTAGCAACAAGTGCACTGCCATTCAGAATTCCCAGCTCCAAATTTCACAGCTTCTTTTAAACTTTACTCAGCCTTTTGAATTTTGTACAGCTGCACTTCAGACTTCCTTTCAACTTTTGATCAGCAGTGGTTATTTTCGATACAATCTGATACAGATTTCAGCTGCAATCAGCAGCAATACTTGCAAATCTCTTTAATTCTGATGATTTCAGTAGGTCAGATTCCAGCCTCCATATTGATATGGTAAACAATTTCTGCACTTAACTTGGCACAGGTTTTTGTAATGGCACAAACATCTTTTTTTTCTTTTTTGTTGATGTGCCATTTTCTTTACTTTCTCCATTGCTTTCCACTCGAATCTTCAAAATATGATAAGGAAGCTAGATCTCCAATTGCTTCCATCTCTCTTGCTCATTCTTGGCACCAAACTCACTCACTTGGCACATGAAAAATTTTAAACACTAGTCACTCCCCCACACTTAAATCTTTGTCCGTCTCGGGCAAAATAACATTAAGAAACATCTCAAACAAACAAGTCCAAAGATAAGTGTGGTTAAGAGTAGGAGATAAGTAAAGCCAAATAGAATAAACATGATTAGTGCTAAAAATTGATGTGGAAAGGGAAACAAATGGATTAGTCTCTATAGATATGATCCAATCATTGAAATATGGTTTTGAAAGAACCTAAGCAAGTTCTAGAGCACAATAACATGTATGTGTCACAAATATAAGGCTAAGTCTCACTAGGCAAAAATAATTCATCTCTAGTCTCAATCAAAAATCTAAGGAAAAGTAGTACTCAAGCATCCAAGATTTCATCCATGAACTTAAACCCTAAGTCTTGACAACCAAATTTAATTTATTTTCAAAAGATTCTAGAATGCTATGGAGATAACCTAGAGGGATACATTTATTCCTAATCATGCAAGAAAAAGTCCTAGAACAAAGACATGGTATTTACATTGATTTATTCATGTCATGTTTCCTAAGAATTTATTATCCACTATTTACTTTAAAAAGAGAAAGAAGATATTCCTAGAACCATGAAAATGATATGTACAATGAAATGTAAATGTAGAGAAAGTGAACCCCCCTTAAGTTGGGTAGATAGCGTCCTCAATGTACACATCCTCTGTTAGTGATATGAGAGAAGTGTCCTAAGGCAATCGCCTTATGATTGTAAACATTTATTTCAATAAATGATAATTCACTATTTGAGTATACATGTTTGTGTATTTGATTGGGATTTTAAACTCATCTACTGAATGTCTGCCATACAGTTCACAGCATAAGAGAATTTGTGATGGGATCACAATTAGTGATTATCTCTAAATGTGCAAATGTGAAGTGTTGGAAATATCCCTAGTCGATGAATTGATAAATACAGACATTATCAGTTCTGTTGAGACTAGCATGGGTTATTCTCTATTCAGCTGATTCTCACTGGCTGGTGACATTGGGATGTCCGGAGATAAACATGGATGCTAGTTAAGGGAACTAGTTCATTGGAGTGACTAGCTGTAAGACTTCATATGGGAATCTACATATAGATATGTCAATGAAGATCTTACTGCGGCTTAAGTGTGATGTTCCTTTGACTTGCGGTGTTCAAGTCATCTTGGTCATAGAGACTTATACTTTGACATCTTAAGCAAGCATCTCCAAGGAGGTGTGGACCCAGGATGATCGGGTATAAGCCGAAGTGCCCGAAGATGTTTGAACAGCCTACAAAGGATTCACCACTCCTTGCGAGGAGATGTATACCCAGGCCTATCGTCGGATTGTTACTCAAAGCCTCTGGCCAGAGCATATCATGTTTAGAGTGAGAGTCTCTAAAATACATGAGAGTAATTAGAAATCCAAAGGACGAGTAAGACATTACTTGGGCTAGGTGTGACGTAGTCAGCCTAGTGGGGACTGACACCATTGACCGTGTCCTGAACCAAGTGGGTATAAGGTGGTGAAGGGAATGGGGCACGATTCATTAGAGCTGCTGAAGGGTTTCAGAATAATTTCTTCTGAGGTCAAACCGTTGATCTTTCGATTAATTGGGGATCATGATGTACTACTAGGTGCCACTCATGATCGTTCTATAATTAGTTAATTATAGACGGCCAACATAAATCGAAAGCTTATTTAGTCACACGCACTACGAGTAATCCGAGGGATTTAAAATGAGTTGAAAATTGGATTTCCCGATCAAGAGAAATAAGTCGAATCTGAGTTAGTCAGAGGCGCAATGGAAGCTAAAAATGGCTAAGTCTTTTGAAGGCTTTTTGGGCGAATTAAATGAGTTTAATTCGCGGCGGTTCGGGTTGGTTTGGCCGGCCAAAGAGGGTGCCAAAACCCCCTTTGGTGGCCGGCCACAATAAGAGGAGAAAACCAATTAATTTTGGTTTAATTAATAAGATAAATCCAGCGCGATTTATTTTATAAATTATGGATAAATAAATTTGTATAAAGAAATTTATATAAATAAATTTATAGAAATTTATTCTTTTATGGAAGATTAAAACAATCCATGAATTGGGTTTATTTTAATTTTATAAAATCAATTATGAATTGATTTTTCCATAATAAGAAAGTTTATAAATTTCTTATAAAATTTATTCTATAATTTAAAGAGAAGAGGAATTTGTTTTATTATAAATTAGTTATAATAAAACTTGGTTTAAACAGAATAATTCATAAGAATTTATAGGATAAATTTCTTATGATAATTAATTAGTTTTATTATAAAGTTAGTAAAATTCATAAGAGAATTTATAGGATAAATTTTCTTATGATAATTAATTTGTTTTATTATAAATTAGTTATAATAAGACTAGGCTTAAACGGAATAAGCAATAAGAAAATTTATAAGATAAATTTCTTATAACTAATTCCATTAATTCCGTTAATTCGGTTTAGAGGGAGACTTAGCAAACGAGTTGCTACTATATAAAGGAACCAAAGGCTAGCCCTTATTCCTAATTAAGAGATTAATTATTCTCTCCCTCTCTCTCTCTTAATTCTTCTCCTCTCCCTCTCCCTTTCTTGCCTAGGGCCGGCGCCCACCCTAGTGGTTTAGGGCCGGCGCACCAAACAACTTCCCCCTTTGAAGTTGGCGTGAGCAATCAAGAAGAAGGAGAACCCGAACAAGAAGAAGAAGAAGCGGATAGCGACTCCTCTCTTCTCGGAATTCGATTCCGTTACTTCATTGGTTAGTTTCCTAATTTCTCTCTTGTTCTTCTAGTTGTGCCTTCCGAGAATCTAGTAGTTCTCGTCGGCACAAAACTCGTGACTTTGCGAAGTCATCCCGAAGAGAACTCGGCGTGGACGCGAATAAAGGCGAAGCTTCCAAGGGACGCTACGGTTGGATCTCGTCCCTTTTCTTCGAGTTACGAAAGGTACAAAGTAAATTAGTTTACTTTTTCGCAAAGTTTTATTTTATGATTATGTCAACACATCATAAGGTTGCATGCTAGATACAAAGTTAAAATAATTTAGGAAATTATTTTATGCAAATTCTTCCGCTGCACATAAAAATTTTGAATTTTACGAACTCGTATCCTTGTTGACATGCACCCGGTCCCAACATCCTCCACCTTTAGCTCCTTTAGTTCTTCAAAATACTTTTTGAGCCGGTGGCCATTAACTTTCCACACAAATCCATTAGCCTCGTCCTTAATTTCAACAACTCCATAGGGAAAAATGTCAGTTATAATAAATGGACCTTCCCACCTTGACCTCAACTTACCTCTTATCAATTTGAGCCTTGATTTATACAATAAAACCTTATCGCCAATTTGGAAGTCCTTTTTCACAATGTGCTTGTCATGGAAGTTCTTTGTCTTCTCCTTGTAGATCCTTGAATTTTCAAATGCTTCCAACCGAATTTCTTCAAGTTCCTGAAGTTGCAATTTTCTTTCTTCTCCCGCCTTGGTAGCATCGAAATTGCAAGCTTTCACTGCCCAATATGTCTTGTGCTCTATTTCCACGGGGAGGTGACAAGCCTTACCATAAACCAGGCGGTAGGGTGACATGCCAATCGGTGTCTTGTATGCTGTTCTGTAGGCCCAGAGTGCGTCATCTAGCCTCTCGCTCCAGTCTTTTCTAGTGGGCCCAACTGTCTTCTCTAAGATGGATTTGATCTCTCTGTTTGAAATCTCAGCCTGTCCATTTGTTTGGGGATGATAGGATGTAGAGATTTTATGAACCACCCCATATTTGCTCAGCAGTGCCTTCATGTGTTTGTTACAGAAATGAGATCCTTGGTCACTAATTATTGCTCTTGGAATTCCAAACCTGCAGAAAATGTGTGACCTAACAAAACTACAAACAACAGAAGAATCATCAGTCTTGGAGGGAATGGCCTCTACCCATTTTGACACATAATCCACAGCAAGTAAAATATACAAATAACCATAAGATGCAGGAAAAGGTCCCATAAAATCTATCCCCCAAACATCAAAAATCTCACAATATAGTATAGCATGCTGGGGCATCTCATGTCTCGCTCCTATGTTCCCAGTTCGCTGACATCTATCACAATTTTTATAAAAAACATGTGAATCATGAAAAAGGGTGGGCCAGTATAATCCGCATTCTAACACTTTCCTAGCTGTCCTCTGGGGTCCAAAATGCCCCCCACAAGCTGATGAATGGCAAAATATCAGGACAGAAGAAAACTCATGATCGGGTATGCATCTCCTAATTATTTGGTCATTACAAAATTTCCACAAATAAGGATCATCCCACACATAAAACTTTGTATCACTTTTTAATTTATCTTTTTGAGCTTTAGAAAATTGAGTGGGAAATACATGTGTAACAAGAAAGTTAACTAGGTCTGCATACCACGGGGTCTCACCATGCACTGAAATCAAGTGCTCATCTCTGAAATCGTCATCAATGGTGGTAGGAGATCCATCTCCTTCAAGTCTGGTCAAATGATCTGCAACTAAGTTCTCTTTTCCACTTCGATCTCTGATCTCCAGGTCAAATTCTTGGAGTAGGAGCATCCATCTGATCAATCTAGGTTTTGCATTAGGCTTCTTCAATAAGTATTTGAGAGCAGCATGATCAGAAAAAATAATCACATGTGAGCACAGTAAATAAGATCTGAATCTATCTAAAGCAAAAACAATGGCAAGAAGCTCCTTTTCAGTCGTGGTGTAGTTGGCTTGGGCGGCATCTAGGGTTTTGGAGGCATAGCAAATGACATGTGGTGCTCCATCAACCCTCTATGCTAAAACAGCTCCCACTGCAAAATTAGAAGCATCACACATTAATTCAAAAGGTAGAGTCCAATCAGGTGATGTAATAATAGGAGCTGAGGTAAGAGCCTCCCTGAGTCTATGAAAAGCTTCCTTGCATTTTTCATCAAAACGAAACTCAACATCCTTCTGCAACAGTCGTGTCAAGGGTCGAGCAATCAAGCTGAAGTCTCTAATAAATCTGCGGTAAAATCCTACATGTCCAAGAAAAGCATGAACATCCCGTACATATACGGGGTAAGATAAAGAAGAAATAACACTGATTTTAGCAGGATCTACCTCAATACCTTTCCGAGAGACTATGTGTCCAAGTACTATCCCATGCTCTACCATAAAGTGGCATTTTTCAAAATTAAGAACAAGGTTAGTTTCAATGCAACGATGTAAAACCCTAGACAAGTTATTCAAACATGAATCAAAAGACGTGCCATAAACTGAAAAATCATCCATGAATACCTCCATACAGTCCTCTAGCAACTCACCGAATATACTTACCATACATCTCTGAAATGTGCCGGGTGCATTGCAGAGTCCGAAGGGCATACGTCTATAGGCAAAAGTGCCAAAGGGGCAAGTGAAGGTGGTCTTCTCCTGGTCCTCTGGATCTATGCAAATTTGAAAATAGCCTGAAAATCCATCCAAGAAACAGTAGTGCGACTTCCCTGCCAGTCTCTCAAGCATCTGATCAATGAAGGGTAAAGGGAAGTGATCTTTCCTTGTGACCTTGTTGAGCTTCCTGTAATCAATGCAGACTCTCCAGGAATTCTTAACTCTGGCGGGCACTAGTTCATTGCTTTCATCCGCCACCACGGTCACTCCAGATTTCATGGGCACCACGTGAATAGGACTAACCCACTGATTATCAGAAATAGGGTAAATGATACCTGCCTGTAGAAGTCGAGTCACCTCTTTCTTTACAACATCCAAAATAAGTGGGTTGAGTCTCCTTTGTGGTTGCCTCACAGGCTTGACATTATCTTTCAAAAATATCATGTGCATGCAAATAGCTGGGCTGATACCTGGTATATCTGATAAAGTCCACCCAATTCCCTTTTTGTAGTGCCTCAGGACTTGCAATAATTTTTCTTCTTGTTCTGAATCCAAATGCTGTGCAATAATCACAGGGAAAGTCTGCCCTCTCCTAGGTACGCATACTTCAAATGACCTGGTAATGGCTTCAGTTCACTCTGGTCTTCTTCAGTAGAAATAAGTGGTCCCTGGGGCTTAGTGCAATCCCCTACACTTTGAATATCAAGAAAAATAGGTGATCCTTGGGGCTCTGTGCAATCCCCTACACCTAGAAAAACTTCTCCAGCTGGAAATGCATCTGAAATGTCTTCTGAAAAATCCTCAGTCTCAGCAGTAAGTACTCTCTCAGCCTCCTCTAAATCAATATATCCTCCAGAAAAATCAGATAAAAATCCCTCAGCCTCTAACTCTGTCTGTGCCAGCTCCTCTAGAATGTCCATGCTCATGATGGAGTGATCTTCTCTCGAATGCTTCATAGCATCAAAAAGGCTAAACTGAACAACCCTGTCTCCAATCTCCATAGAAAGTGTACCGACATATACATCAATCTTTGTTCTGGCCGTCTTCAGAAAAGGTCTGCCTAAGATAAGTGGAGAACGGTGTGCCAAGTAATCTCCCTCCATATCCAAAATATAGAAATCCGCAAGAAATATTAGCTCCTTTACCTTCACCAAAACATCTTCAATCATACCTGCTGGGTGGGTCTGACTCCTGTCTGCTAGCTGTATCACCACACCAGTGGGCTGTAAAGGGCCTATGCCAAGCATCTGAAATATTGACCTGGGCATCACATTTATGGAAGCTCCTAAATCAAGCATAGCATTATGGAATATGGTGCTCCCAATCTCACAAGAAACAGTAAATACCCTTGGGTCTTCACACTTCTGAGGAATGGTGTGGATAAGTGCTGAGATATTCTTCCCAAAGCTGACCAACTCATTTTCCTTAAGTTTCTTTTTGTGAATACAAAGATCTTTCAAAAACTTAGCATACTTTGGAATTTGCTTGATCATGGTCAACAAAGGTACATTGATCTCTACCTTACTGAAAAGTTCCACTAATTCATTGAATTCCTTAGCCTTCTCCTCCTCCACTTGCTTTTTGGCTAGTGTCTTCCGCTGTGGAAAGGGTAAGGGAACCCTAAAATCATCCTCTTTGGCTGGAAGTGGAGATGCTGAATTCTGCCGTGCTGTCCCATGCGATGTGGTGGCTGTAAAATCGGCCTCGGCACTGATTTCTTCTCCGTTTTCCACCAAATTTGGAGGGTTACTTGAGGAAGGTGTTGGGAACGGGCCAGGGTTGGAATCAGCTGAATTTGAACTCATTTCATTGTTGTTTTGAGCTGGAATTGAAGTTGTTGTCCGGTCTCCTGAAAAATCTGCTCTTGGACTCTTCGGAGATGTTGTAACCTTCCCACTTCTCAAAGTTATAGCACTCACATTTCCTTTAGGATTAGGAACAGTTTGGGAAGGTAGTTGACTTGATCCTTGAGCTTGATTCTGATTGATCCCACTCGCCAATTGCCCTATTTGCCTCTCAACGTTTTGATTGTGTTGTTGTTGTTGTTGTTGCCAAGCATGTTGTTGTTGTTGTGTTTGTACAACTTGTTGTAGCATCTCCATCATTTGTTGATGCTGTGCATTTCCTCCACTTGAGCTCCCATAACCTCCTTGGTTAGCATAGCTCCTTGACTGACCTTGAAATGATGAAGTAGTTGGCTGAAATGGTTGAGCTTGCTGTGATCCTTGAAAACATGGTTGTTGGGGCTGATAGGAGGACTGAGTGGGCTGTTGGCAACCTTGCTGGGAGTTGTAGCCTTGAAAATTCTGATTTTGAAGTGGAAAATTCTGATTTTGAAACCCTTGATTGTAGGGCTGGAAATTCAGATTCAAGGGCTGTGAAGGCTGAAAATTTTATTAGTTTTGAGCTTGGAAAGCAGGAAATGATGGAAAACCTTGCTGCCCTCGATGATATTGCTGGAATTGAGGTTCGAATTGCTGAAATTGTTGCTGAGTTTGTTGGGAATTAGGCTGAAACGGAGGCTGAAAATTTTGGTTTGACGGCTGAAAAGCTTGCTGATTAATCTGAGTTTGCTGGGGCTGTTGGAAATTCGGTAAGGACTGTTGTGAGGGCTGCGTTTGAGGGTCTTGTTGGCAGAAAGCGTTCCCGTACCTCAAATTTGGATGATTCCTCCAACCGGGGTTATAGGTAGAGGAATAAGGATTGTTTCTTGCTTGAAATTGTCCTCTTACTAATGCTGCTACTGTCTCATCCTGTTGGAGGGTGGGGCATGAATCTAAGGTATGCTCTAGACTAGAGCAAATGCCACATACACTTATCATTTGACTTGACTGTGGAGGTACTGAAGGAGTTGAGCCTTGATTTGCATTATTAACCTTCAATTCCTTAATAAGTGATGTGATCTCTGCCAATGAATTCCTTAGCTCTTTCTGATCAGTAGGAACTACCTGAACTTCACCCACTCCTCTGGTGGTCAGGGCTCTGCTTCCAAATTGTTGGAAATTCTCAACCATATTAGAAATTAGCTCCCTAGCTTGCATTGGCGTCTTGTTCACTAGGGCCCCTCCAGCTGCAGCATCTATCATAACTGTAACACCCTAAAATTTCCATTTTAAGTCCTTAAAGTCCTTAGAACTATTTAAAAACGTTTTAGAAATATTCTAGATATTTTTAGGAATTTTTAGAATATTTTTATGGAATTTTCCGAGTCCGTTTAGTATTTTAAAAAAAAGAAAAACTTTAAAGGGCAGCAGGGGGGTTCGAACTCGCGACCCCAGGAGGAACAAGCCCTTAAGGGTGCGCAAGTGACCGGCTGGGCTAGGGTATCAAGCACAACAAAAGGTGGAGAGAAATAATTTTATAGAGTAGTTACGTCTTTTTTCATGAAGAGGTATTTAAACCCCGCTTAAGTCGCGTGAAACCCTTGGAGGAGAATTTTCGGCTGCGTGCGAGAAGGGGGCGAGGGAGGGGCGGCGAAGTCAAAAGGGAACCTAGGTTTTCTTTCCTCCTCTCCTCTCCTAAGGGGCGCCGGCTAAGGGAATCTCAAGGGGGTCAGGGCGTTTCGCTCGTCTCGACGAGAAGGACACGTAGGCGCGGACGGTTCGTAGAGATCTCAAGTTTCACCCGAGCCCTAGTCGTCTAATTTCGGTTGTAAGTCCAAGAAATCAAGGTAAGTACTGCTCACCTGCAGTAAGAGGCGGTTTTCCGCAAGTTTTTCCCCGTTAGAAAGTTAAAAATGAAATTTCCCTTTTGTTTTTGATTTTGCATGCAATTATTATGTTGTTCTTCAGCGTAGTTTATTAGCTTGTGTAGCTAGATTTACAGAGTAAGAACGTTTTATTGTAAGCAGTTTATATAATTTATCTATGTACGAGTTATCTTTATTTTTGAGAGCAGACTTTTTAGAGATGACATAGTTGAGCTCGTAAAGGTCGCTATTAGAGTATATTAATGTGTTAATGTGTACTAATAGCTGTTCGTAAATGAGGTTGGGGTCCAAGAAAATTTATGAGAAAAGAAAAGACAAGATGAAGATAAGAAAAGAAAAGGCCAAAGCCTTAAGAAATCCCCAACAGTCAAGACTTAGGGATTTGGGCACACAAGGTGCTCGTGAAAATGCCAAGGCATTCAAGATAAGAAAAAGTAAGTATTTTATTTTCTAAGGCCAGTACCCGGCGTCCAAGGGCGTCGTTAAGGAAATCCAGGTGTCCAATTCCAAGGTCTTGGCCCTGGTAGACCAAGGTCTGCTCTATTAGGATTGGTGGCTCGCTACCCCAACCTTTTAGGGAACGCGTATAAGATGGTACTTACGTCTTAAGTGGATCCAAGTGAGTATTATTTTCAAGTATATGCTTTAGCAGAATTTTCTAAAAGTTAAAGAAAGATTTAAAGTTAAAGAATTGCTAAAGTTTCAAGTTAAGCCAAGAAAAAGTGAGTTAAGACTTGTTAATGCTTGAGTATGCATGTTTTGAGTTATACATGTTTTAGTGTTTCTTTTAAGCATAAAAGTATCTCATGTGATTTCACATTGTTTAAAAAGCATGCTTGCACATTCGAGATTTTGTGAGCTAGATAGTACTTGCTAAGCTTTATGCTTATTAGTTGCATTTCCTCTTGCTGCAGATAAAGGTAAAGGCAAGCAATTCTGAAGGAAGACGACGAGGCGGTGCTGAGTGACGTGTGTGTGGTGGCTGACCTTGGAGAGGTCCTTGGGACGAGACAGTCTAGCTTATTTGAAATGCAATGTTTAAGGTTTCCAAGTTCCAAGTTATTGTGTTATGGAGTTCATCAAACATTTATGCTTTGGATAGTTTTACATGCTCAATTTCGTAGAATGAAGATTCCATGTCATTTCAATTAGTATGCATACTTTTGTGAATGCACTAGATGAGCAAGGGCATGAGTAGTTTAGCATGTTGATACATTGAATTTTAGACTTATTCTTGAGCTTATTATTCCCTTTTGGACTAAGTCCTAATTGTGCTTAAAATGCTTGTAAATTCGGTAGAAAAGTAAGATTTACATTCTATGAAGTTCTAGAAATGTTGTAGAATCTGATAAGTGGAGTTTGGATAGGTAGAAATGCTTAGGAGTTATTTGATGCATGTGCCAAGATGTTGTTAGTCTCCTTTTGAATTAAGTTTTATTGCTTTAAACATGCTTAGAAAAGTTGCATTCATATTCCATAATGCTCTAGTAATATTATAGAACCTTGTGTGATGAGTTTAAATGCATGACTATTAAAGTTAGAATATCATTCTTAGATAGATTTAAATACAAAAAAAAATTAAAGAAAGTTCCGCAATTTTAGTCGTTGCATTAAAGTCAAGAAGTAGACAAAGTAACGGTCCGTCTAAGGTAGAGAAGGCGGGCCGCTACAATAACTCTGTCCATCTGCAGCAATCCCTCATAAAAGTATTGAATCAACAGTTACTCACTGATCTGATGCTGGGGGCAACTTGAACACAACTTGTTGAATCTCTCACAGTAGTCATATAATGTCTCACCCACCACTTGCTGAATCCCACAGATGCTTTTTCTGATTATAGCTATCCTGGAGGCTGAGAAATATTTTTCCAAAAATGCTTTCTTCATGGAGATCCAACTGGACACATGCCCCGTGGGTAAATAATAAAACCAGTCTTTTGCTGCTCCTGTCAGTGTGAAGGGAAAAGTTCTCAGCTTGATATCTTCTTCAGAAATGCCCTGAGGCTTCATAGTAGAGCATACAATATGAAATTCGTGCAGGTGCCTATTTGGATTCTCTCCAGTTAATCCTTGAAACTTTGGCAGCAAATTGATGAGTCCAGATCTTAACTCAAAATTTCCCCCCAGCTCTGGATAAGCTATGCTGGAGTACTGAAATGCAGCATCAGGTGCTGCGAGCTCCTTCATGGTTCTTTGGTGGTCTGCCATGTTACTCCCTGAGTGAGTGAAAATAGTCTGAATAGGAGGGATATCTGTAGTCTCAGAAAGGATGCCCTAGCTCCTCCTAGCTCAGAAAGTCCTCTCAATCTCAGGGTCGAATTCTTCTAAATCACCACCAGAAGACCTGGTCATAAAACAAAACAAATCGCAGTAAAAGTGGATAGAGAGATAAAACAAATCAAATCAACAGATATAACAATAAGCACAAAAATAAATCAAGAATGATATGAAATAAGCGCACAAGCAAAAATCAAACAAATCAACTAGTAGTATTCCCCGGCAACGGCGCCAAAAATTTGACGGACCCAAATAGACTGTCACGAATGTGGGTCTCAAATTTAGATATGAATAAAATGCTGGAAATCCTTTTTACAATCAAAATCTAAAAATGTAGCAAAGGGGCCACAGGTCGTATTTTTCCTCGGGACTAGTTAACGTTGCATGATTCATGCTTGTATTTATGTGTCATTTGTGTTTTTGGATTTCAAACAAGTAATTGGATTTTGGGTTGTAATTGAAAATGAAATTGCAATGGAAAAATAAAAACCTTGATCTAATGAACTAAACAAGAAATTGGCACTAAATAGCTCAACTAATGGAAACCTAATTAAGCACTTACCAAATTTTTGAAAACTAATTTCTGATTTCGAAAACAAGAGAATGCTAAGCAATTAAGTAGAGGCAGTGATAGGAGTTTTCAGTAAGCAGATTAAGCTTACTACAAGTGCTAACTATGGAAGTTGGAAATCAAACAAGCAACAATATTAACTCAACTAACTACAAATTTTGGGAGCTAACCAATGCAAATAAAATTCAGGGATTCTAAAGGTGATACCAATAGACTTCAAAAGCTGTCCTACACCAGAACAACTGGTGAAAATCTGATGCAATTCAATGCTCCAACAACTTGGCAAGCAAGAGAAGACTCTTTGTGCCAAACACTATCTCCAAATGGTGAAATAAGTAAACTTTCAGCTCAATTGTTTAAGCTGAGTGGTTCAATTGGAAACAATTGTATTAAGAAAGAACTGAGCAAGACTAAGGTAAGGAATAGAAATTGAAATCAGAACTTGAAAAGCACAAATTCAGAAACCAAATGGCTGAAATTTCAGATGCAGAATTGAAAGGATTAGCTATAGATTTTTTCGCAATAGATCAAAGGCTGAGCTAGCTAATGCAAACTGATTGCAAGTAACTAATCTAGGCACAAGGAAACTTAACTAGCCATTACTTAACAGAATCTAATGAAATGGGACTGAAAATTCTGATAAGCAGCAATTAAGCTTGGCACGCAGCAAACTAAATTGGCACGCAGCAAACTAAATTGGCATGCAGCAAACTAAACAAAAGTGAACTGAAATTTAACTCAATTGATCACTAAACAAGTACCTAAGTTACTGAACTCGAAGGTTAAAAACCTAATGAAACCAAACAATTCAGAATTACAAACTAAAACAGCTGATAACTGAAAATCTAGAACAGAATTGCAGCAAAAATGAAACTACAGCTAAACAAAATGAAAATTAAGTATCTAAGCTACTCCTCAACCCTTCTCCAACTCAAGAGCTCCTTGGTCGTCAATCAAGGGAGAACCTCGGACCCGCAAGCTCAACAAATCAGTTGAAAATCTGTCTCTGCTACTGAATCAAATCAGCCCCTGCTCAAGTCGAAATTTGCTTCCAATTTCCCAAACTCGCTGTGGTGGCTTGCGATTGTGATTAGGGAGTGATCCGAACCTTCCAAGGAACCCCTCTGGACAACTCGGATGCAGTGGAAATGGTGCACAGCTGAGCTCGATGAAATCGGATAGCAAAACTGCTGAAACCTCACGCAGCCTTGCTATTGAGCAAAACCCAAATCTGAAACTTCACTGACACTCTCTTCACTGACCTAGCCCTTGCTCTAATGATGGATTGAGTGATCACGTCTTCGATTGGATGAAAACTTGAAGAAATGAAGAAGAACACGGATGAAGCTACTGTTGCGGCGAAGACGCGATGAAGGGGAAGCTCGTGGTAGCTCGGATCCTCCAGATGTGCAACGGATGGTCCAGATCAACTTAGTCTTTGAATGGACGATCTAGAGCCCTCCGAGCTTGATCCAACGGTTGATTTAGCTCTGATTGGGATGAAACCTTCAGATCTTGATCAGGGTGCTTGATCAACCCTAGCCCTAGCTCGGATTGCTTCAGATCATCCCGGATGGCCCAGATCTAGCCGTTCTTGAATCGGACGGCCCAGATTTAATCATAATCTTGATAATTCGATCCGGGTCACTTTCGACTAGAGTTTGACCCAATATGCCCTAGATCCTTGAACCTTTGATGCCTACAAAAATAGATCAAGAATTTAGTGGCCAAATAATCCAATTTTATGTAAATTTGCAATTAAGTCCAAAACAAAGGTAAGTTCTAAAACCTAGGGCAATTTCACAATTTTAGCAATAAAAACATACGTCAAACATGGATTTTAGCAACTCAAATAATCAATAAAATAGTATCTATCAAGGGGCCACAGGTCATATTTTTCCTAGGGCTAGTTGATGTTGTGTGATTCGAGCGTGTATTTATGTGCCGTTGATGTTTTTGGGTTTCAAATAAATATTTGGTTTTGGGTTTTGGGTTGCAATCGGAAATGAAATCAGAATGAAAATTAAAGAAACTTAACTCATGAACTAAACAAGGTGATAGCAATTGATAACTCAACCAATGGGCAATTAAATCAACTTATTTAATTTTGCAAAATTCAAGAAATCAAAGCTAATTTCGAAACTCACCAATGCAGAATTTAGCTTCAGGTTTTGCCATTCAAAACAACCAAATGTTAAACAATCTATAAACAATTTGATACAAAGTCAATGCCGAACTCACTTGATGCAAGATGCATGCCACCAAATCTTGATACGCAAGGAATACAGCTTATGAGCCGAAATGAGACCACTATTCCGAGACAAATCACATGCAAATGAAACTGATTTCAAGCACAACCATACACTAAAAGATAGGTTTACTTCTGATACCAATCAGTGTAGAGATTCAATCTTAACAGAACATTCAGAAAGTCAGCAACATGTGAAGTCACTACTTTTCATGTGCAGAAATTGATGTGCAGAACTCATTCAAAAGTTGAACTTGATGTGCAGAATTTAACTGATCTATACAAAAACCAACTGACATGCGAGAATGAATGAGAACTTCAGGATTCAACTCATGCAAATAGTATTTCAAACTAACTGCAATGTTCATAAATAATCAGAGGCAGAAATGGATGAAACATTCAGATTCAGCCGAATGTAAGCAAACTGTCAAGTCTACAAATCTAATAATCAGGGGAAATTCAACAAATCAATGTTTTCTTGATGCAAACTTTCGGAAATGCTAATCTAACATGCAGGACAGAACACTAAATTTCAGAGACAATTCTAATGCAGAAGTGAACACTTAATTGCAGCAACAAATCAAATAAAGGTCAAACAAATCAAGCTGAGTCTGAGTGAACTGATCGAATATTCAGAAAAGAGCTAGGAAAACTTATGTCTACTTGAAACAAACTTCGGCTCATATAAACTAAATCATTTGCAGCAATGAAGCTGAAACTGATACGCAAGCATGAAAAATTGATACGCAGAATTAACTCAAGCTGAACAAAAGAAAATTCAGAAATGAAACGGAATATGAAACAAACTTGGATCAACTAAGTTCATACACTAAATGTAGTCTCTAACTTCAGGAACTAAGCTAGACATAACTAAATTCAAATTGGAAATAAACTAAAGAATTTCAAGACTAAACTGAAATCTGCAGAACAAAGGCTGATACGCAATGCAGAAAATAGGGAAAAGCTAATACGCAAGTTCTAAAGCAGGAAATCAACTGAAATCTCAAACTATTGTTCACTAAACAAGTTCACTAACTAACTACTTGCCGAATGAAACCTAATTAAGCATAAAACAATTCAGAAAGGTAAACTACAGCTGATACGAAATCAAATCTGACAATGAACTGCAGAAATGGAAATTACAGCTAAAAACCGAAATTCAATAAGAAATCTAAGCCTCAATCACTCTATCAGCTCAAGTACTCCTTGCTCGTCACACAAGGGTGAGCCTCGAACCCCTAAGCTCAACAAATCAATGGAAACTTACATCTGCGATTCAAATCCAGCTCACATTCTGATCCAAGCTGAAAACCCATGTGATTTCTTTAATCTCGCCTTGTCCAATCGCGCGGATGGTGTGGGGATGAACCAAGCACTCCAGAGAACCCCTCTTGATAGCTCGGATGGATGACGGATTGAACAAAACCAAGATCGAAGCAATCAATGGCAGAACCGAGGAAACCCTCACTCGGCTCTGTTTTTGGCCAATTCGGAGCTGGAACTTCACCGAGAATCCTTCCCAATGACCTAGCACTCGATCTAAACAAAGAATTGAGGTGGTCACGCCCTTGGATTGAAGAAAATCTGAAGAAAAATGAAGAACTATTGAAGAAGAAAGTTGTGGCGAAGAAGACGCGACGCTATGCTCTGTGGGTGATTTTTGATTAAATAGATAGGAATGAACGACCCAGATTTCTTTAACTCAATCCAACGGCTGATCTTCATCCGATCTGACCCAAACTTTCCAGATGCTGATCAAGGGTCAGAATCTACCTCGTGGTAGCACGGATCCTCCAAATTTGCAACGGATGGCTCAGATCAACCTGATCTTTGAATTGACGCTCTAGATCCCTCTGAGCTTGATCCAATGGTTAAATGATCTCTGATTTGGATGAAACCTTCAGATCTTGATCAGAGTGCTTGATTAACCCTAACCCTAGCTCGGATTGCCTCAGATGGTCCCAAATGGCTCAGATCTAGCCGCTTTTGAATCGGACGACCCAGATTAATCCGAAGCTTGATAACTCGATCCGGGTCCACTTCCGACTCAAGTTTAACCCAGTATACCCTAGGTCCATGGTTCTTTCATGCCTACAAAAATAAGTAAACAATTTAGTGGCAAAAATCATTCCAAATATGTAATGATTTGCATTTAAGTCCAAAATAAAAGTAAGTTCTAAAACCTAGGGTAATTTCACAATTAAGCAAGAAAAACATGGGTCAAACATGGATTTTGGCAACTAAAATGATCAATAAAATGGTACTTATCAGTCTCCTTTGGAAATAGTAGAAAATTGAGAATCATTGGTAGGGGCACCATTGAGGTATCTCCTACAATTTCCATACATAAGGTACTCTTAATTAAAGACATGAAGTTTAACTTACTTAGTGTGAGTCAGTAATGTGATGTGGGTTTTAGGGTTGAATTTCATGCTAGAAAGTGCCTAATAAGACAAAATGACTCCAATAATGTCATATTAGAAGGGTATAGAGAGGCAAATTTGTATTATCTTGATCTTGCTTATGCTACTAACAATTTAGCTAAGTGTTTCATATCTAAAGAAGAAGAAGGGTGGTTGTAGCACCGGAGGCTTGGACATGTCAACATGAGAAGCATTGCAAGAGTGGCCAAGGAAGAGTTGGTGAAGGGGCTACCTATGATCATGTATGAGAAGACCAAATTGTGTGATGCATGCCAAGAGGGTAAGCAATCAAAAACATCACACAAAGGTAAAACCTTAACCACTACTACTTTGCCATTAGAACTGTTACACATTGATTTGTTTGATTGTCATAGCACTCCCTCACTAGTAGGGAGTAAATATTGTTTAGTTATAATAGATGATTTCTCTAGGTTCACATGAGTTTTCTTTTTGAAACATAAGGATCATACTCTAGAAATCTTTGTAGGATTTAGTAAAAGGGTAGAGAATGAAAAACACCTCAAAATTAACCGAATTAGGAGTGACCACGGAGGGGAGTTCCAAAATTCAAGTTTCTCACAATTTTGTGTAGAAAATGGATACAAGCATGAATTTTCATGCCCAAGGACTCCTCAACAAAATGGGGTAGTTGAGAGGAGAAACAGAGCCCTACAAAAAGTTGCTAGGACTATGCTTAATGCATATTCTCTTCCTAGCTACTTTTGGGCCGAAGCGGTTAACACCGCTTGTTACATTCAAAATCGGGTTTTGGTACATAGGTTCCTAGGAAAAACACCCTTTGAACTATGGAATGGGAGAGTACCACAGGTCCACTACATTAGAGTCTTTGGATGTAAAGTCTATATTTTAAATACCAAAGATGACCTAAGAAAGTTTGAGTCAAAAGTCGATGAAGGAATTCTAGTTGGATACTCATCAAATAGTAGAGGTTATAGAGTTTATAACAAAAGGACAAAAGTGATTGAGGAGTCCTCAAATGTTAACTTTGATGAATCAACAAATACCTACCCTAGAAAAGCCTCAATTGATAAGGATATGGAAGAAGTCCAACCCCTTGCCCAAAGAATCCAAGACCTACATTTGGAGGGCAATGATCAAGGGGGAGTAAGAAGTACCCTAGAGGATGAGGAAGAAGTAGTCAATGAACCTACAACCTCTAGGCCCTTGAGACATCACCAAGATCATCCAATTGACCAAATAGTGGGTGATGTCACTCAAGGAGTAAGGACTGGTCCTATTTTAGAGACCAAACTAGTCAAACAGCCTTAATCTCTCAATTAGAACCTAAGTCTATTGATGAAGCATTGGGAGATGTAGATTGGGTCTTAGCCATGCAAGAAGAGCTAAATCAATTTGAGAGAAGTGAGGTTTGGGAGTTGGCTCCGATGTCTAATGATTGCACCATTGTAACCACAAGATAGGTCTTTAGGAACAAACTAGATGACCGAGGCAAAATCACTAGGAACAAGGCTAGATTGGTAGCTAGGGGGTTTAACCAAGTTGAGGGATTAGATTATGATGAGACTTATGCCCCCGTAGCTAGATTAGAATCTATTAGAATTCTACTAGCCTATGCCGCTCACATGGGTTTCGCACTTCACCAAATGGATGTGAAGTCGACATTCCTTAATGGGATCATTAAGGAAGAGGTCTATGTAGAACAACCCCCTGGGTTTGAGGACCCTAATTATCCAAGACACATTTACAAATTGAGAAAAACCTTTTATGGATTGAAACAAGCTCCCCGAGCTTGGTATGAAAGGCTTTCTTCATTTCTAGTGTCTAAGGGGTTTAGGAGAGGAACAATTGACCCTACTTTGTTCCTAAAATCTAAGGATAAGGACATATTTGTTGCCCAAGTATATGTAGATGATATCATTTTTGGGTCAACAAATAATGACTTCTTAGGAGAGATGAGTCTTGTAGGAGAGCTAACCTTCTTTTTAGGACTTCAAGTTAAGCAAACTAATGATGGTACACATGTTTTTCAAACTAAATATGCCAAGGAAATGCTAAAGAAATTTGGTCTAGAAAATGCTAAGGTAGCATCTACCCCCATAGGAACAAATGTGAAAATGGATAGTGACCTTGAAGGGAAAATGGTAGACTCTAAGCAATATAGGAGCATGATTGGTACCCTACTATATCTAACTGCTAGTAGACCCGATATACATTTTGCGGTAGGTATGTGTGTAAGGTACCAATCTTGTGCCAAAGAGTCCCATTTGGTTGTAGTTAAGAGGATCCTAAGGTGTGTCAAAGGTACCTTCAATGTCGGACTTTGATATCCTAGAACCCCTAGTGTTGATCTTATTGGATACACCGACTCAGACTATGCGGGATGTAAGCTAGATAAGAAGTGTCTTAGTGGAGGGTGTCTATTCCTTGGGTCTTCATTAGTTAGTTAGAGTAGTAGGAAACAACCATGCGTTGCCCTATCAATAACAGAGGCGGAATATGTGGCAATGGGTGGGTGTGTTTCCCAACTCCTTTGGATCATGCACACTTTAGAAGATTATGACATACATTATACCAAGGTCAAAGTCTTGTGTGATAATGTAAGTACAATCAACTTGACCAAAAATCCGGTTCACCACTCTAGGACAAAACACATTGAAGTGAAACATCACTTCATTAGAGACCATGTGGCAAGGGGAGACATAGAACTACACTATGTTGAATCAATGTCGAACCTAGCCGATATTTTTACTAAGCCTCTTCTTGAATCGGAGTTTACATCCTTAAGAAGAGGCCTTGAAATGTGTTTTGTAGAAGTATAGGACGAACCTTGGAATATTACATTGAAAAAGTGTGCTTGAACCATTAAGGTGATACATTTGGTTCACTTGTGCTTGTGATATATTGTTGAATCATTAAAAGTATCAAAATATGAAAACTAGACCAACTATAGGGAAGACAAGTGTTTAATTAATGACACTTTGCCCAAAGATCATAGTTGGACATTTTAAACCTTTGAAAACCATTTTATGTTTTATATGCTTTGCCATACTTTTGAAAGATATATGATTTCAAAATTAGGTTGTAATCTTGATACAAAACTTAGTGGTTTTCAAGGATTTTGAGTTTTTATCAAAAGCCATGTATCTTTAAAATTTTATATGGACTAATACTTTTCCTTGATAGAGTATATCTTTTCAAACATGTCTGCAAAATTTTATAATTTTTAGAATTTTCTGGATGTTTCTGAAATTCGACAGAAAAGTTGAAAATTCTGACTGATAGCGTATCATGGGCAGTCGACTGGCACGCCTAGTTTCAGATTCTAATTTTTTTTTCAGAAATCCAACTTTCTCTAATTTGATGCCATAGGGTTGGGTTGCTTGAGGCAATCATTTTGATGGTGTTAAAGGGGGAGAATGAGTGGTTTAAGTTAGAATTTTGACTTGAAATGGATGGTTTAAAGCATTTTGTCTAACTTAGACCTAACTTAGACCTTGGATGATTAAAAATGGGAGAAGACATGGATTAAGGGGGAGGTTACCTCTTAGGTTTTGATATGTCTTACATTTTTAATGTTGTTTAGTGTTAAGTGGAAACTTAACTTGGATTATGAGTAGAATTGAAAATGGGAGAAGACATGGATTAAGGGGGAGGTTACCTCTTAGGTTTGCTATGTCTTGTGTTTTTCAATTACTATCTATTGTTACTGTTATTGTTGGCTGTTATTTATCTCTAAACTTAAACATATTGCCACACATTAAAAAGGGGAAGATTGTTGAGGCAATCGGCCCTAAAATGATTGGAAGAGCATGATTTTGATGTATGTGTGTGAATATGTTTAAGGTTAGAGTGTTATGTTGTATTTGATGTGTGTGATTGAGTTTGCAAGACTTGGAGAATCACACATGGTGAACATATCTGAGGGACGAGAGCCGAGGGAGGAGGACTCCAAGGGCAAGCCAGGAAGTGGACTTCAAGGGCACACGTTAAGGGTGGCATGGAGGCAAGCCAAGGGAAGGCTTGTGTGCGCATCCGAGGGACGAGAGCCAGAGGAAGATGACTTCAAGGGGCGTGCCAAGGGAGTGAACCTGAAGGCACACGTGAAGGAGTATGTGAAGAACGGCTGGGAGTGAGTGGGCAGTCGACTGGCCAGAGGGGAGTCGACTGCCAAAACTCACAGAAGGTTTTCATCCTTCTACCAGTTGACTGGCCCAGAGGCAGTCGACTGGTATACCTCGAAAACTAGCCGTTGGCTAGCAATTAATGCTAGGCCAGTCGACTGCCCCAGGGGCAGTCGACTGGTGCGGGGCTGGACAGACTGCGAGTTTGTCCTGTTCTCCTATAAAAGGAGGACCTTTTTGCATGTGAGCAGTACAGTTCCGTACTAACGAAGTGCTGCTCGTGTGAAAAGTCTTTTCAGCTTCCTCTCTCTTCATTCACTACATTCTATAAAGAGGATGAACACCACTGTAAATGTTTCTCCACCTGAAGGAGAGTTTTCATAGTGGAAGTGGTGTACGTGCGTGGATCTTTGGATTAGTCACCCATTTCGGTGGATACCAAGTAAAATTCTGTTGTTAGCATTGTTCTTATTGTCTTTTACATATTATTGTTTCCGCTGCGCTAACAACCTTGTAGAGACGTCAACGAAAAGTGCTATTCACCCCACCCCTCTAGCACGCCTGTCGATCTATCAAAATGTACTCGGGAAGGGAAACCCTAGGCTTAGGGAAAGACCAGTCGACTGCCCCAGTGTGGCCAAATTTTGAAAGGTCAGGTTTGAATTTTGAATTCCCGTGAGGCCAGTCGACTGGTAACGGTCACATTTCAGCTTGAGCTCCATTTAAGGGAGCTCGTTTAGGGATGTTCTTCCTTGGCGAAACCTGCTTGGATAGAGTTGGTTAGTAGCCTTTGTTGCTCAGGTAGTGTCCAGAAGTTGTGGAGAGGTTTCTCCACCTACAAGGAGCTACGAGATCTAGCCAGAGGTGCTTCGGGGAATCATCCACCGAAGGAGTAGGGATCGTCCACCTTACGGACTGCCGTAGAGTAGGAGCATCATCTCTGAACCACGTACATTGATGTGTTGTTCTTATTCGTTAGTTTTTGTTTTCATTTAGTATATTCCGCTTGCGCACTAACGACTATAGGAAGAAAATCGAAAGAAGCTATTCACCCCCCTCTAGCTTGACAATCACAATCTAACAGGTACGACTCATGGCGAGCTCTTGAGAAGATGTATAAAAGTCGATCTTGTGGGAAATGGAAGGGATCTCGATTGGGTGCCACCCAAGGGCCCCAAGAAGACTTCAAAGGACTATCAAGAGGGGATTCGAAGCTATCAATGCCCTGAATTGAGATTGGGAGCATCCAGAGACCCATTCATGCAACAAGACTAAGGGGACGTTTGGTTCGTGCCATTTTTCATTTTCATTTTTCAGAAAATCGTATTTTCTAGTTTTCTGGAAAATGACTTTTTTTTCATTCTCCAATTTTCCAGAAAACGCTATGTTTTTTTCTGGAAAACAAAGCTGGAAAATACAAACCAAACATGTTTTCCAGAAAACCGCATTTTCTACAGAAAATGAAAATGGAAAACATATTGGAAAATGCAAACCAAACGCCCCCTAAGTTTCTTTTCTCATTTTCTGATTTGGATTTGGATTGTAATCGTTTGAACACTGATTATTGTTTGTAACTCCATCTCTATGGAGTAGATTCTCAATTATAGGACTAGAGATTAGTCCTTTGTTATGTGAACACCTTGTTTATGATTTGGATCTACTATGTAAATATGATCTCGAAGCCAAACAATATTCGAATCCCATGAGGGTTTGGGGATGAACCAAAAGAAGAATCCGATCCTTTAACCTGTAGAAAATCAAGAAGCGGACAGTCAGTTATGAAAGTAGATCGGTATGCCATGAGGAGCAATGGATTGTCATAGATCTTTGGATTAATTGTAATTTGTTACTTCATAATAGGAGAGGGCAACTCAGGGGTTGTGAGATCTCGTGATAGGGTCTCCTTAAGAAAATGATCCCATAGCTTTGTTGCTTTGAATGTAGACGATGAATTAGAATTAATACACCCGTGTAGTTTCAAAAGTCCACATCGGAAACTAGAGGATAGTTTACTTACATTAACAACAATTGAGAATAGAAAACCAAACATATATTAGTGTCTACTAACATTGTGGTAAAACTGAAATCAAAATTGCCCTTTACAAATCGAATTCACCTAGATCCCTCTGCTTCCTTTTCAGCTTTCTTGAATTCACACTAACATTGTGATCAAACATATATTAGTGTTTAGGTGCTTGTTTAAGACCGTATAACAACTCAACAGTTGACATACCATTTCCTTTTTTCCTGGAGCTACGAACCCCTCGGGTTGCTCCATATAGATTTCTTCTTCCAACACCATTTAAGAATGCAGTCTTTGTTGGATCGAGAGAACCGATAGAGGGGGGGGTGAATATCGAAAATCGTTTTTCGGAAAATTTAGAGCAAGTACGCAGCGGAAATTACAAAAATAAAATCACACAGAGACACTATCGATTTTACTTGGTTCGGAGCCTGGGTCGACTCCTACTCCAAGGCCCACGGTCGTTGACCGTTTACTTTGGGCAATTCTATATTAGGCGCAATAATAGTTTACAAGGATTGATTTACAAATTCAGTGCAGTAAACTAAATAATTAAAAATACGCTTCTTTTACCGACGTCCGATTGTGGGTTGACCTTTTCCGGAGTAGCGGGACGTCGTCCGTTCGAGTTGGACAGTTTCTGGAGCAAGGTGCGAGAGCAGAAGAGTGTAGAAGCGTTGCGTTCGAGATGTTCTCTGAAGCCTGGGCGTTGGGTGCTATTTATAGCACCTAAGGGCTCCCTGGACGTCGGGGGCACCCCCCCCCCCCCCACGTGTCACGCGATCCGAGCTTCACTCGGTCAAACTCTATCCCACTCGAGTAGGGATGAGTTTCGACACTGGGGGCGCCCTGGACGCAGGGGGCGCCCTGCTTGACTTCTTCAGTGCGGGCTTCTCGGTTGGATAAGTGTATTCGGTTTCGCTGGCTTAGGCGCGGGGCGCCTTGGCTGCTGAGGGCGCCCTGGTTGCTGAGGGCGCCCCGGCCAGTATTCAGCCGAAGCTCCTTTTGCTTCATTTGTTTCATGTTCACCTTGGGGGCGCCCTGGACACTCAGGGCACCCTACTCAGCTGCTGCCTCACTCCATTGAGGCTCTCTGGGTTGCAGACACTCGTTCCTTTGGTCCTGCATCCAGGGTTAGTCCGAAAACAACATAAAGCAGTAAAACATAAGATTATACAACCTTAGCTGTCTTGGTTCTGACTTTGGGTTTCCAAAATGGAACCCTAGGTCGAATCGACGCCTACTGTTCCCTCGACGGGGAACGCGTCCTCACCTACTCCTCTCAGGAGAGTTTACCTGATGCCAACCGTATGTTGATGCAGTCTGGCCCTGATTGTTGTTTTGGTGTTGACAACGATTTTAGTTTAGGAGGATGATTATGATAATTATGATTAAGTCCTGATCGAGGATTAGGCATGATATGGAAGATCCTAACCTGGGAGGTTAGGTGTGATGATTATGATGATTATGATTAAGTCCTGATCGAAGATTAGGCATGATATGGAAAATATTAACCTGGGAGGTTAGGTGTGGAAAATCCAAGCTTGGAGGGCTAGGTGTTGGAAAAGTCCTAATTCGGAAGGGTTGGGTGAAAAGTCCTAGCTTGGAGGGCTAGGTGAAAAGTCCTAACTTGGAGGGTTAGGTGCAAATTCCCATCCTGGAGAATTAGGTGAAAAAGTCCTAGCTTGGAGGGTCAGGTGCCTAGCTTAGAGGGCTAGGTTGGATGATGTTCTAACTCGGAAGAGTTGGGTGAAAAGTCCTAGCTTGGAGGGCTAGGTGAAAATTCCTAGCTTGGAGGGCTAGGTGAAAAGTCCTAACTTGGAGGGTTAGATGCAAATTCCCAACTTGGAGAGTTAGATGGAAAAATCCTTAGCTTGGAGGGCTAAGGTGGATGAATTCCTAGCTTGGAGGGCTAGGGTTGAGTCACTGGATCGGTCTGGTGACCGATCAGGGACATTGGCACGCTACTCTTTAGTGGATCGGTCTGGTGACCGATCCAGCTATGTCTGATCGGACTGGTGACCGATCAGGGAGCGCACAGTGAGATTGGGAATCTACTGTGTGGCTCCTGATCGGGCCGGTGACCGATCAGGGAGCAGGCTGCTTCCTTGCTGTCTTGCTCCTGATCGGTCTGGTGACCAATCAGGGAGCAAACGGTGAGTGAGTTCTCTTGCTGATCAAAGTCTTGGATCGGTCCGGTGACCGATCAGGGATCTTGGATTTGATTAAAAAATAACTGTTCATCTGCCCTGATCGATCTGGGTGACCGATCAGGATCTATTCTGATCGGTCTGGTGATCGATCAGGCTTCACCCTGATCGGTCTGGTGACCGATCAGGCGTGTATAGCTGCGAGAGCTGGGAATCCCAGCGAAGCAGTGGATCGATCTAGTGACCGATCCACACACCCTGGATCGGTCCGGTGACCGATCACTTTAATTCAAATTTCACTGTCAGACGTGGTCAGAGCGTCCGATCGTATCTGATTTGTTGATGTATGTTTGATATGCTGCTTGATTTGCTGCTCTCATGCTCTGATTGAGTTTCAGGTGACAGGGGAGGATTCAAACACTCAAGGAGAAGTCAAAGAGTGCTTTCCTTGGAGCAGGTTTGTCCCTTTCTCATTTCAGGTTGCAACGACGAGCTGCAGACTGGAGCTGAGACTGGAGCGTGACTGAGGGGAGCTCAGTGAGTCCAGAGATAGCTCAGTAGAGGCTGGCGTTGGCAGATGAGTAGCTGGGAGCTACAGAGATGTTGTCACTTGTCGCTTGGCGGAGAAACAAAAAGGAACGCGAGAAGGAGAGTTTGTAATCAGTTCTTCAGTTTTTCGTGCTCTTGAGTTCCTGTGTTACAAGCTTGCTGTTCTTGAGTTCTTCAACCATTCTAAGCAAGCTATTGAGGAGCAATCATCATACTTGAGCGCATGAAGGAGAAAACAAGAGGCTTGGAGTCCGACAGTGGGAAGACACGGAGCAGGGGTCTGCGTGAGATCGCCACTGGGTGGAGCTCAGGGAAGCTTGCTGTGTTTTGTCCTTGCTAAGTGTTTGAGTAAGATCCTTCTTGTTATTGTTTCATTGTGCTTATTCTATATCATTGTTTGAAATACACTGTGGGGAGGTTTCTCCACCGAGAAGGAGGTTGCTTCATATCTGGTGTTAACCGGGGCTTGATCTGCCGACGATCAAGGGATCGCCCACCTCAAGGGCACGCCAAGGAGTAGGTGCAAGTTATCCCCGAACCTTGTAAACCCTCCTTGTTAGCGATCTTGCTAGTCGTGTTTGTTTTGCTTTCATTTTGTTTTTCTGCACACTCTGTTTTCTACTCTTTCCGCTGTGCTACTGATATTTGAGTTGCAGAAATCGTGATAAGTTTAGAAGGAGAAAGTGGTTGTCTATATTCACCCCCCCTCTATAGCCATCTCGTTCCCAACACCGTACCTCTGGTTGGACTTTTGCCTGACGGTCCTTTGCCAGGTCTTGGAAGCCAAGCTGTCCTTCGCCCGGTGCCTAGCACTCCTTCGCTAGGGCTTCAGTCCCAAGCTGTCCTTCGCCTGGCGCCTAGCATTCCTTCGCTAGGGCTTGGATACTGGCAGTCCTTCGCCAGTTGCCTAGCAGTCCTTCGCTAGGGCTTGGATACTGGCAGTCCTTCGCCAGTTGCCTAGCAGTCCTTCGCTAGGGCTTGGATACTGGCAGTCCTTCGCCAGTTGCCTAGCAGTCCTTCGCTAGGGCTTGGATACTGGTAGTCCTTCGCTAGTTGCCTAGTAGTCCTTCGCTAGGGCTTGGATACTGGAAGTCCTTCGCCAGTTGCCTAGCAGTCCTTCGCTAGGGCTTTGTCTTTGCACACTTAGTGAATATTGTTAGATCACAAACAAACTTAACTTTGAATCCTTTGCCAATATGAAAACAAGGTTCGATATGGTGCTTCCTGCACCAACAATCTCCCTCTTTTTGATTTATGGCAACACAATTCAAAGTTAAGTGAAAACTTATAGCAGTTCAGAAAAGGCAGTTAGGAGCAAAGAAATATAGCAATTCTGAACAGTCTAAAACCAAAAAATATAGCAATTCTGAACAGTCTAAAACCAAAAAAAAATTTCTCATAGTCCCTCTGAATAATTGTGTTATAAAACACTTAACTTAACTTTGACCACTTAACTTAACTTTGACCTTTCCTCCCCCTTTGACATATATCAAAAACAAACATGGGTGGACAAGGTAAAATTTTGAAGGGTTTTGCAAACCTAAATTTTGTTAAAAAACTTTTACTTACAAGACTTTACAAAAAATTTACTTAGGCAAATTTTCCATTCTTGAAGCTAAATTTCCAAAAAAAAGTTCAACTTTTAGAATTTGGAAAAAATTTGTTTACTAAAGAAAATTTTGCACATTTAGACGAATTTACTTGGAAACACTTTGTGCAATTTGAAAAACATAATTCTTAAGAAATTTCTAGGCAAGTTTTTCCCCAAAGAAGACTTTACTTAGATATATTTGCCAAAATTTTTAAAAAGTTTTGCTCAGACAAATCTTGTTTACTAAGGAAAATTTCACTTAAAAAATTTGAAATACTTAGATACTTAGAGATTTTTGTTTTACAAAAAAAACATCCTTTTTCTCTTTCTTTCTCTCCCCCTTGGCCATATATCAATAAAGAAATATATAAGAGAAAGTTTGTGTATCAGAGCCTATGGGTTTTGAAAATAAAAAAATACTTAGTATAATCCTTGAAAAAAGCTTAAATTGCACTTTTGAAACCAAAAAAAATTCGTACTTTGTAACCATTAGTGCCTTGGAAAGTATTAGTACTTTTGAAAAATAGTAGTACTTTTGAAAGATGTTATGTATATTTTGAAAATTATGAGAACCTTTGAAACATATTATGCATTTTTGAAAAATATAAGTACTTTTGAAACATATTATTCATTTTTGAAAAATACTTTTGAAAAGTTTTTATATTATTTTCAAAAGTATTCTAAAGTCAAGCAAAATTTTGAAAGTGATAGTATATATAAGCAAAATGATTTAAAAGAGTAGTATTTTGAAAGACATTTTATTTATGTTTTCAACAGGATTTTAAAATTGCAGTGCATGAAAACATATAATTTTTAAAAAATATTTAATAATTCTTTTAATTTAATCTCCCCCTGAGCTTGACCCAGTCCTAGGAAGCTTGTTGACTACAAGCGATCTTCCTCTGAGTCTTAAGGTTTGATTCAAACTATAATAATTATCTAATAATTTTGAAAAATGATTGTCAGAAATAATTTCTTTTGACTCAAACTTCCCCTAAATTTGACACATCCTAGGAGTCCTTATAGATCATCAAGTGGACCTTCCTCTGTGTCTTTAGAGTTTATTAAAATCAAAAGAATAATTTTGACCAACCTTCTGAATATGATAACTTTCAAGGAGATACATTTTTGAAAACATGACTTGAAATGATAACACAGTTTTCGAAAAAATATTTTGAAATGATGATAATTTTTCAAACACATAGTAGTATACGAAGATTTTTGAATCAATTTTTGAAAACCTTATCGAGATGATAGTAAGATTTAGAGCATAAGGTTTTTTTAAATTTTTCGAAAAGTATTAAAAGAAGCTCCCCCTGTATCCGACACAATCTGACTTTTATCTAAGTTCCTGAAGGGGTATCAGTGTTGAGCAGGTTTGACTATGTTGACAATGTTTGACTAGATCAAACAGGCCCTAGATTATATTTAAACCGTGTCTATTGAGATATTTAACATGAAATTTTATTTAAAAGGATGATGAATTATGCTTTTAGGTCCTAGATGTCTCACCCGATTCTACGTGATCAAGCATGTTAACCTTATGGGTTTTGTGAGACAAATATTTCAATTAGTTAACTTAAATTTGAAAATAATTAGTTTTGAATTTATTTTGAAAAGGAATATTTGAATCTAAGATTAACTGAAAATTTGTGTTAGATTCGAATTTGACAAAGAGTAAATTGAATTTGAATTTATAAAATTAGCTTCCAGGTCTTAGCGAGGCACAAGGCCTTCTTTGGCCATAGCCTTATTAGATCATCAACCCTTTCCTAGACAAAGCCTTTTAGTGAAATTTCATCTTCAAAATTTCTTTTTGGCAAATTCTGGTCTAACTAGTTTGGGTCTTGGATCGGTAGCTTTGGCTAGTTCTGCCAAAATGGCTTCCCTAACGTATTATCATCTCACCTCCACCCAATACTATGTTGTTCAAACTTCAATTAATCGTTTTATCCTTAAACTAATCAATCCTAATTAAAAAAAATAAAAATGAAATAAAAAGAAACATACAATTAAAGCAAAAAAAAATTATCTAAGTTACATCATAATCGTAATAATATTCTGGATTATCAAAAATAGCAATATTATGAATTTCTAACACATTAGCCTTATAAGATTCACTCGTATTATTCATGGTAAATAATGGATTTTCAAATACTGTAAATTTACCTTTTGATTCCCGGTTGGGAATCTCCCCCTTGATTCTAGCCATCTTTCTTTTGCTTGATTGTTTCTTTGGTATTTTGTAGCGGTCGCGAGCCAACCAGACCAGTTTCCAAGGATCCCTTCCTTCGTCGTCAGATTCTGAGTCTGAGTCGAACTCAGGTACAGGTTGAATCTTCTTCTTTGGTGGTTCTCTTGGGGTTTTCCCTGCAATAAAAACTATACCTTCCTCGACCATTGCAGTATCAACTTGATTATTTAACCTTAATTTAAAAGAAGATTTGAAATTGGTTACCTTTTTTGTCTCAGTCAACTCGTCGTCTGATTCTGGTTCGTTTTCGTCGTCGGGTGTCGAGTTCGTCTCAGCTACTTGTTCTTGAGCTTCTAAGATCTCAACATCGAAGCTCTCTTCATGTAGACTGATTAGCTTTTCCCACATTTCTTTGGCACAGTTGAAGGATCCGACCCGCTTCAGTTCTTCTTTGGTCAGGCCACATTGTAAGATTACTGTTGCCCTGGCATCAGTCTCGATCTTCCTCAAGGTTGGTTCGTCCAATTTGTCCCAAGCGAGTGTTATCCCATCTTCTGTGGGAAATTTAAACCCCGTTTGGATTATCAACCAAAGATCCAGATTGGCCTTCAGGTGGGATTCCATTAGACTTCTCAAGGAGTTGAAATTTTCGCCAGAGAAGAGTGGTGGACGGGCACTGTTCCATTCTTGGTTGGTCATTTAAAATGATCTCTTGCACACAAAAGAAATGACAGAAATGTACCAAGACTTGGTCTTGAATTAGTAGTGCGGGAGAAGAAAAAAAGTAGCCTCTAAAAAAAATTGCACGAATTTCGAGCCAAAATAATAATAAAATAATAAAAACAATTTATGATAAATTTTTGAAAATGATAATTTTGTCAATTCTGATTAATAATGAAAAAGTAAGATCATAATGTTTGGAAAAAATTTTGCTCAAATTGAAGTAGCACGAATTTCGAGAAAAATATTAAAATAATAATAAAAAAATTTATGACAAATTTTCAAAAATTGTTTGTTTTATCAATTCAGACTTATGGTGAAAAAAATGAAAATTGAAAATTGAAAAAGGCGTAAGGATATTTTAAATCCACCCACAGATATTATTTATTTGAAAATAAAAAGCGGAAAAGATTGAGTGGTGTTGCACCAACCTCAATCAACGAAAAATAAAAATAAAATTATTTCGTAAAATCCGAAAATACTCTCAAATTGGTGGTTGCACCAAATTTGAGCTTCCCCGCTCTGATACCACTTGTTGGATCGAGAGAACCGATAGAGGGGGGGTGAATATCGGAAATCATTTTTCGAAAAATTTAGAGCAAGTACGCAGCGGAAATTACGAAAATAAAATCACACAGAGACACTATCGATTTTACTTGGTTCGGAGCCTGGGTCGACTCCTACTCCAAGGCCCACAGTCGTTGACCGTTTACTTTGGGCAATTCTATATTAGGCGCAATAATAGTTTACAAGGATTGATTTACAAATTCAGTGCAGTAAACTAAATAATTAAAAATACTCTTCTTTTACCGACGCCCGATTGTGGGTTGACCTTTTCCGGAGCAGCGGGACGTCGTCGGTTCGAGTTGGACAGTTTCTGGAGCAAGGCGCGAGAGCAGAAGAGTGTAGAAGCATTGCGTTCGAGATGTTCTCTGAAGCCTGGGCGTTGGGTGCTATTTATAGCACCTAGGGGCTCCCTGGACGTCGGGCCCCCCCCCCCACGTGTCACGCGATCCGAGCTTCGCTCGGTCAAACTCTATCCCACTCGAGTAGGGATGAGTTTTGACACTGGGGGCGCCCTGGATGCAGGGGGCGTCCTGCTTGACTTCTTCAGCGAGGGCTTCTCGGCTGGATAAGTGTATTCGGTTTCGCTGGCTTTAGCGCGGGGCGCCTTGGCTGCTGAGGGCGCTCTGGGCGCTGAGGGCGCCCTGGCTGCTGAGGGCGCCCCGGCCAGTATTCAGCCGAAGCTCCTTTTGCTTCATTTGTTTCATGTTCACCTTGGGGGCGCCCTGGACACTCAGGGCACCCTACTCAGCTGCTGCCTCACTCCATTGAGGCTCTCTGAGCTGCAAACACTCGTTCCTTTGGTCCTGCATCCAGGGTTAGTCCGAAAACAACATGAAGCAGTAAAACATAAGATTATACAGCCTTAGCTGTCTTGGTTCTGACTTTGGGTTTCCAAAATGGAACCCTAGGTCAAACCGCCACCTACTGTTCCCTCGACGGGGAACGCGCCCTCACCTACTCCTCTGGGGAGAGTTTACCAGATGCCAACCGTACCTCTGGTTGGACTTTTGCCTGATGGTCCTTTGTCAGGTCTTGGAAGCCAAGCTGTCCTTCGCCCAGTGCCTAGCAGTCCTTCGCTAGGGCTTCAGTCCCAAGCTGTCCTTCGCCTGGCGCCTAGCATTCCTTCGCTAGGGCTTGGATACTGGCAGTCCTTCGCCAGTTGCCTAGCAGTCCTTCGCTAGGGCTTGGATACTGGCAGTCCTTCGCCAGTTGCTGTTAGTGATATGAGAGAAGTGTCCTAAGGCAATCGCCTTATAATTGTAAAATATTTATATTAATAAATGATAATTCACTATTTGAGTATACATGCTTGTGTATTTGATTGGGATCTTAAACTCATCTACTGAACGTCCGCAATACAACTCACAGCATAAGAGAATTTGTGATGAGATCACAACTAGTGATTATCTCTAAATGCGCAAATGTGATGTATTGAAAATATCCCTAGTCGATGAATTGATAAAAACGGACACTATCAATTCTGTTGAGACTAGCCGGGTTATTCTCTATTCAGCTGATTCTCACTGGCTGGTGACATTGGGATGTCCGGAGATAAACATGGATGCTAGTTAAGGGAACTAGTTCATTGGAGTGACTAGCTGTAAGACTTCATATGGGAATCTACATGTAGATATGTTAATGAAGATCTTACTGCGGCTTAAGTGCGATGTTCCTTTGACTTGCGGTGTTCAAGTCATCTTGGTCATGGAGACTTATACTTTGACATCTTAAGCAAGCATCTCCAAGGAGGTGTGGACCCAGGATGATCGGGTATAAGTCGAAGTGCCCGAAGATGTTTGAACAGCCTATAAAGGATTCACCACTCCTTGCGAGGAGATGTATACCCAGGCCTATCGTCGGATTGTTACTCAAAGCCTCTGGCCAGAGCATATCATGTTTAGAGTGAGAGTCTCTAAAATACATGAGAGTAATTAGAAATCCAAAGGACGAGTAAGACATTACTTGGGCTAGGTGTGACGTAGTCAGCCTAGTGGGGACTGACACCATAGACCGTGTCCTGAACCAAGTGGGTATAAGGTGGTGAAGGGAATGGGGCACGATTCATTAGAGCTGCTGAAGGGTTTCAGAATAATTTCTTCTGAGGTCAAACCGTTGATCTTTCGATTAATTGGGGATCATGATGTACTACTAGGTGCCACTCATGATCGTTCTATAATTAGTTAATTATAGACGGCCAACATAAATCGAAAGCCTATTTAGTCACACGCACTACGAGTAATCCGAGTTGAAAATTGGATTTTCCGATCGAGAGAAATAAGTCGAATCTGAGTTAGTCAGAGGCGCAATGGAAGCTAAAAATGGCTAAGTCTTTTGAAGGCTTTTCGGGCGAATTAAATGAGTTTGATTCGCGGCGGTTCGGGTTGGGTTTGGCCGACCAAAGAGGGTGTTAACCCCTCTTTGGTGGCCGGCCAAATAAAAGGAGAAAACCAATTTAATTGGTTTAATTAATAAAATAAATATAGCGCGATTTATTTTATAAATTATGGATAAATAAATTTGTATAAAGAAATTTATATAAATAAAATTTATAGAAATTTATTCTTTTATGGAAGATTAAAATAATCCATGAGTTGGTTCATTTTAATTTTATAAAATCAATTATGAATTGATTTATCCATAATAAGAAAGTTTATAAATTTCTTATAAAATTTATTCTATAATTTAAAGAGAAGAAGAATTAGTTTTTATTATAAATTAGTTTATAATAAAGACTTGGTTTAAACGGAATTAATTTATAAGAATTTATAGGATAAATTTCTTATGATAAATAATTAGTTTTATTATAAAGTTAGTTATAATAAAATTCATAAGAGAATTTATAGGATAAATCTCTTATGATAACTAATTTGTTAAAAGGAATAAGCAATAAGAAAATTTATAAGATAAATTTCTTATAACTAATTCCGTTAATTCGGTTTAGAGGGAGACTTAGCAAAGGAGTTGCTACTATATAAAGGAACCAAAAGCTAGCCCTTATTCCTAACGAAAATAATTAAGAGATTAATTATTCTCTCCCTCTCTCTCTTAATCCCTCCTCTCCTCCTCCTCCTTCTCTTCCCTTAGGGCCGGCGCCCACCCTAGCTCCCCTAGGGCCGGCGCCCAACCTACATCCAACGTGGTGGAGGCCGTGAGCTTCAAGAAGAAGAAGGAGAACCCGAACACGAAGAAGAAGAAGCGGATAGCGATTCCTCTCTTCCCGGAATTCGATTCCGTTACTTCGTTGGTTAGTTTTTCATTATTTTCTCTTATTCTTCTAGTTGTGCCTTCCGAGAATCTAGTAGTTCTCGTCGGCACAAAACTCGTGACTTTGCGAAGTCATCCCGAAGAGAACTCGGCGTGGACGCGAATAGAGGCGAAGCTTCCAAGGGACGCTACGGTTGGATCTCGTCCCTTTCTTCAAGTTACACGAGGTATAAAAGTAAATTAGTTTACTTTTCCGCAAACTTTTATTTTATGATTATGTCAACACACCATAAGATTGCATGCTAGATACGAAGTTAAAATAATTTAGAAAATTATTTTATGCAAATTCTTCCGCTGCACGTAAAAATTTAAAATTTTACGAACTCGTATCCTTGTCGACATGCACCCGGTCCCAACAGTTGCCTAGCAGTCCTTCGCTAGGGCTTGGATACTGGCAGTCCTTCGCCAGTTGCCTAGCAATCCTTCGCTAGGGCTTGGATACTGGCAGTCCTTCGCCAGTTGCCTAGCAGTCCTTCGCCAGTTGCCTAGCAGTCCTTCGCTAGGACTTGGATACTGGCAGTCCTTCGCCAGTTGCCTAGCAGTCCTTCGCTAGGGCTTGGATACTGGCAGTCCTTCGCCAGTTGCCTAGTAGTCCTTCGCTAGGGCTTTGTCTCTGCACACTTAGTGAATATTGTTAGATCACAAACAAACTTAACTTTGAATCCTTTGCCAATATCAAAACAAGGTTCGATATGGTGCTTCCTGCACCAACAGTCTTAACATCCATTTGATGTATTTCAAGGTCATACAGTGCTGCAATGACTATCAACACTCGTATGGACATAATCTTTGTCACAAGTGAGTAGGTATCAAAGTAGTCAAGACCTTCCTTTTGCTTGAACCTTTTGGCTACATGTCTGGCCTTATACTTGTCAATCGATCTATCAGCTTTATACTTGTGTTTTAGTATCCACTTAGAACATAATAGTTTAGTACCAGTAGGAAGGTAATTCCCAAGTATGATTATTAATGATGGACTCGATTTCATTATTGATAGCCTCTTGCCACGATGGGGCGTCAGGACTAGAGAGAGCTTCGCTTAATGTTCTTGGGTTCATTTCTGATATAAAGATCATGAAGTCCGGACGAGTAATTTCTCAACTCTAGCCCGTTTGCTCCGACGTGGCTCTAAGCTTTGATCGTCAATAGTCCTTTTACGACAACTAAGTTCGGAAACGTCTTTTTAGTTAGAACTTCCGTTGCAATCACTTTGAACACTTCCCTTCTTATTTGGGAATACATTTTCAAAGAATATTGTATTCCGAGATTCTATGGTTGTTCCCACATGAATATCAGGAATGTTTGACTTATGAACTATGAAATGATATGCATATCCGACAAATATTATGAGCATATCCAACAAATATCGAATATTACATTTTAGGTCCGATCTTTACTTGCTTTGGTTTGGGTACTTTGATCTTTGCCAAACACCCCCCACACTTTCAAGTATTTGTACGATGGCTCGCAATCTTTTCATAGTTCGTATGACGTTTTATCATTTTTCTTGTGAGCGATTTTATTGAGAATATGATTTGTCGATAATATAGTTCCCCCCCCCCCTCCCCCCACAAGTTCTGGGATAAGCTTGAATTTATCAACAAGACATTCAATGTTTCCTTTAGTGTCCGATTTTTATATTCGGCAACACTATTTGATTGAGGTGAGTATGGCACCGTTATCTGATGGATAATGCCAGATTCTGAACAAAACTCATCAAACGGTGCACCATATTCTCCACCTCTATCACTACAAATTTTTTAAATTCATTTATCAAGTTGATTCTCAATTTCTGTTTTATTCGTTCTGAAGGTCTCTAAGGCTTCATCTTTACTTCTTAAAAGAAAGACATAATAGAATTCCGTGCAGTAATCGATAAATGTAATAAAATACTTTTTATCTCCTCTAGTTTGCATGAATTTTAAGTCGCATAGATCACTATGTATCAATTCTAAAGGAGTCATTGACTTTTCGACCGAATGAAAAGGTAGTCTCGTCACCTTTGCTTCCACACATACTTCACATTTGTGCATTTTGTAATAAATTTAATTTGATGAGACATTTTAGAGTATTATTATTAACATGTCCAAGTCGATCATGCTATAAATTAAAACACACAATAATGTAGCTGGAAGCTTTTATTTTATTACTATCAAATTCACGGTGTACAGTCATCATAACCATTTTGAACATACTCTATTCTAAATATCCCTTACCTATGAAGACATCATTCTTCGTAAGTACAAAGATGTTTGCCTGGAACACTAGTCTAAAGCCGGGCTTAACATGTGCTGATCCAGAAACTAGGTTCTTCCTTATGTTGGGAACGTGGAGCACATCAATGAGTGTTAACTCCTTTCTAGATGTAATCTTCAGGACAACTTTCCCAAGTCCAATAATTGTCGATGTAGTGGAATTGCCTATATAGAGCTTTCTTCCACTTATCAGAGTATACTTGGAGAACATCATCTTATCAAAATAGATGTGACGTGTTGCTTTAGTATTGATCCACCACTGCTTCGGGTTATCCACCACCGTGTTGGTTTCAAACACGACCACAGTGAGATCCAATTTCGAAAAATCGGGGAGGTTGCCATCAGAAGTTACGACATGGTTCGCAGCATCCTTTTGAATCTTGGTTGGTTTCTTCGGGCGTCTACAATCCTTGGACATGTACCCTGGCTTTCCGTAGTTGTAGCACAAAGCCCTTGAATTTTTTGGCTTGAGCCTTCGTTTTGAATTGCTTTGGCTTCTTGGCATTTGACTCAACCAGGTTGGACATTTTGTCGACAGCCCACTTCGTTCCTCTAGAGTTGGATAGCTTTCGATTATTCTCCTCTATTCGTAGCCTCAGGATCAGGTCTCCAAGCCCCATCTCATTTTTACTTATGTTTGAGGTAATTTTTGAAATCCTTCCACGATAGAGGGAGTTTCTCGATTACTATGGCTACTTTGAATGACTCGTTCAGCATCATGCCTTTGGCATCTAGATCATGCAGTATCAATTGCATGTCTTGGACTTGAGACGTTACGTTATTGAAATCCAACATCTTGAAATCCAGAAATCAGCTGACGATGAATTTCTTCAATCCGGCATTTTCGGTTTTATATTTCTTTTCTAGTGATTCTCACATAGATTTTGTTGTTTCCATCATACTATACACGTTATACAATGTATCGTCCAATGCGTTGAGAAAGAAAGAAAGAAAAATGTAAAATACAGCTGGTCCCAGCCAGTCTTCAGCTCGGCCGCTTCAGAAGACAGCTAGTCCCGAGCCGCCTGAGCCTCCTCAAGCTGCTCTAAGGTGGTCAAGAGGCGCGACTTGGCCTGCTCCAAGCCCTCATGCAGGAGTCGGACGCCCTCCAACAACTTCGCTTCCTAATCCTCGAGACGCCCCTTCTCTTGAGCTAAGTGGCTCATCTCCTCAGTGAGGGTTGTTGCCAGCTCTGATAGCAGGCATTCCTGGTGGCAAACGCTGTGTAAGAAGGACTCAGAGACCAGCAGGGAGTCCAAGTAGTGCTCCACCTTAACTCAAAGGCCCCTGCTGACCTCCGCCTGCTGACCTCCACCTGCATCAGGCCTTCTCGCAAGCCCGGAAAACCTCCGCCTCTAGTTCAGTTACTTGTTGGCACAGGGTGTTGGTTTCATGCTCGGAGGATAGGTGGCTACCCAGGAGAAGGCAGTCGGACGCGACCTGCCACAACAAATAATAAGGGTTTAAAGAGAAAATGATTGTAATGGGTAAAGACAAGACGTTTACCTTGAGGAGTAATTCGTGTAAGCTGGTGATTAACCCAGCTAAATCGCTTGTGGTTCTCCCTCTCATGGCTTTGCGGCTCCTCGGAGAAGGCGCGCCAGATGTGCCTTCCGAGCAGCAGAGAGGGAGGGGATGGACACTGGGTGCTTCGAAGGGCACTATGGTGGGGCCCGAAATGTCCTCCTCAGTGCTGGACACTTCTTCGGAAGGATGACCCTCGGTCAGGGGCTCCTTCAGCTCCACTGGACGAGGTCCTAGAGAGGCTGCCTTCTTCGCTGCATGGACCTTTCAGTGCAGATGCACACTCATCAGTTGAGGCTCTGTTGATCTCCCCCGTTTGTCTCTAGAATGGTCGGGGGAGTCAGCAGGTGTTGTGATTTCGGCACAATGCTCTGCCGCAGGAGAGGGCACCCTTCGGTGGCGCATCGAGAGAGGAATTTTATCCTCATTCTCCTCCGCAATCGTAGGAGATGCCGGAGGCGAGCAGGTCCTCCTCTTCTGGGGGGGGGGGCAGGAGGAATTAAGTGTCTCTCCTGGTCTTCCTCCCTAGGCAAGATGAGCTATCTGCTCCCAGTTTTTCCTGTCGGCTCTGTCGCCGACGGAAGAACCTGAGCTGTAGGTTCTTCATTGTCACCTCCCGTCCCAATGGGAGCAGGGGAGGGATCAGCTCCCTGAACACCAGGCAGCTCCTGTGCCAGCTTGAAGCTTTCAGAATTCTCGGTCACCGGGGCAGTAGGAGCTGGAGGAGGGGTGAGGGCCTGCTCGTCTGCCAGCTCCCACTTAAGGAGTTTGCTCATTGCACGAGATAACATGGCATTCTTTGCAACAAAAAAAAATAATGAAACATCAGTTAGAATCGACAAGTGTTTAACAAAATATTGTACTTACTGAGACTATGGCTAAGGCCGGTGGCTTAGGAGCTAAGCCCAGCCCGATACAGGAGTTATTCACGCTATACCAGGCTGGGGTCGTGGAACTATTCTGGCTAAGACGCTTCTGGACTGCTGATACCCCTGGTCCTATTGGAAGTCGACCAGGTCCGAAGGAGAGGGCAGGTCTTCTCGCCAACGAATCAGGCTGAAAGGACGCTCAGGAAGCCTAATGAAAAAGCAGCGCTCCTTCTATCCCTTATGGGATGAAGGGAGGCTTCCGATGAACTTATGGCTAGGGCGAGCGGTGAAACTAAATGCCCATCTGGATTCTGGAGGCCAAGTTTGGGAGGAAGAAGAAGTGGAAGAAGTGAGTGGTCAAAGGTGTGTTGAAAAGTTTAAAAAAGATAAACGCTCCGCCCTTCTAAGTGAAGGCCTTGGGAGCCATTTGGTGTAAGGGGATGTCAAAGTACTCAGATATGACCATGAGGGAGGAAGAGAAAAATGGAGGCCAAACTCTACTTGCTCTAAGAAAAAAGTGAAAAACTCTATGGGTGATTCTACTAGAGACTGGTATATCCTGGGGACCTCGACCTCTAACTTGCCGGAATGTCATACGCTTCACAAGAGGCTCTCAAGGTGTTCGTTTTGACCTTCGAGGAGGTGGCTTCATACCACTCCAGACGATATGTCCCTTCCTCTCCAGACCTCTCTTTCCTATCTTGGCCCTTCTTTCCCTTTCCTTCCTTGCCTATGGTAATGAAGAAGAGAAGAAGACGTAGGTGAACGAGACTTACGCATGAAGAAGAAGCCCTAGCAAAAGGAAATTCAAGTAGGCAGAAGCGGGATGCACAAGCTCTAGTAGTCGGCGGTGCAAGAAGATGGAAGGCCGCTTTCACCTTCCCCTTTTATAGGGAAGGAGCCGCTCTCGTACGAGGAATAGAGGAACGACACGTGGACGGTGATAACTGCAAATCTCAAGGCGTCGTCGTTCATTATGGCCATCGGTTGGTATGACCCTACTAAGCGTATCAGAGAGAAATCACATGGAAAAGTCTCTGCCACATGGCAGTATTCTATTCGCTGGAACGTTCTTTCACCATTAAGATACCCCATGCACTCTTAATGGGTGATGGACAACTATCATTATCGGGCCTTGGAACTCGCAAGTGTTGGGACCGGGTGCATGTTGACATGGATACGGGTTCGTAATTTAAAAAATAATAATTACGTGCAGCGGAAGAATTAGCATAAATAATTTCTCAAATTATTTTAACCACGTATCTAGCATGCAACCTTATGATGTGTGGACATGATCATAAATTAAAATTTTGCAGAAAGTAAATTAATTTACTCAATACCTCGCGTAACTCGAAGTAAGGGGACGAGATCCAACTGTAGCGTCCCTTGGAAGCTCCGCCTCTATTCGCATCCACGCCGAGTTCTCTTCGGGATGACTTCGCAAAGTCACGAGTTTTGTGCCGACGAGAACTACTAGATTCTCCAAAGGCACAATTAGAATATCAAGAGAGAGAGATGGAAACTAACCACCAAGTAACGGAATCAAGATTCCGTGAAGGAAGGAAGGAGTCACGACCCGCTTCGTCTTGGTGGTGGCTCACGGCAAGGGAAGGTGGCGCCGGCCCTAGGGGAGGAGAGAGGGCGCCGGCCCTAGAGAGAGAGAGGGCGCCGGCCCTAGAGAGAGAGGGAGAGAATAAGAGAGAGAGAGAGAGCTTGCTACTTAATCTCTTAATTGGAATTCAAGTCTTGCCTTGGTTCCTTTATATAGTAGCCTCTCCATCGCCAAGTCTCCCCTTTAACGGAATAAATTTTCATAAGAAATTTATCCCATAAATTTTCTTATGAATTATTCCGTTATGCCAAATTTTATTATAACTAACTTTATAATAAAAGAAACACATCTCCCCTTTTATTATGGAATAAATTTTCACAAAAAATTTATTATATAAATTTTTCTTATCATGGAAAAATCAATTCATAATTGATTTTATAAAATAAAATAAACCAATCCAAGGTTTATTTTAATTTCCATAAAAAAGAATAAATTTAATATATAAATTTTTCTCATCATGGAAAAATTAATTCATAATTGATTTTATAAAATAAACTAATCCATGGTTCATTTTAAATCCCATGAAAATAAATCTCTTTATATAAATTTCTTTATATAAATTTATTTATCCATAATTTTATAAAACAAATCGCGCTTGATTTATTTTATAATTTAAACCAAATAAATTGGTTTCCCTCCTTTATTGTGGTCGGCCAAACCAAAGAGGGTGGGGACCCTCTTTGACCGGCCAAATCCAAGCCGTCTCCTTGCGAATTAAACTCATTTAATTCGCCCAATAAGCCTTCAAAAGACTTAGCCATTTTAAGCTTCCGATGCGTCTCTGATAAATTCAGATTCAACTTATCTCTCTTGATCGGAAAATCCAATTTTCAACTCATTTTAAATCCCTCGGATTACTCGTAGTGCGTGTGACTAAATAGGCTTTCGATTTATGTTGGCCGTCTATAATTCATCAATTATAGAACGATCATGAGTGGCACCTAGTAGTACATCATGATCCCCAATTAATCGAAAGATCAACGGTTGACCTCAGAAATTATTCTGAAACCCTTCAGCAGCTCTAATGATTTGTGCCTCATTCCCTTCACCATCTTATACCCACTTGGTTCAGGACATGGTCTATATGTGTCAGTCCCCACTAGGCTGACTACGTCACACCTAGCCCAAGTAATGTCTTTCTCGTCCAACGGATTCTAATTACTCTCATGTATTTCAGAGACTCATACTCTGAACATGTCATGCTCTGGCCAGAGGCTTTGAGTAACAATCCGACGATAGGCCTTGGGTATACATCCCCTCGCAAGGAGTGGTGAATCCTTTGTAGGTTGTTCAAACATCTTCGGGCACTTCGGCTTATACCCAACCATCCTGGGTCCACACCTCCTTGGAGATGCTTGCTTAAGATGTTAAAGTATAAGTCTCCATGACCAAGATGACTTGAACACCGCAAGTCAAAGGAACATCGCACTTAAGCTGTAGTAAGAACTTCACTGACATGTTTATATGTAGACTACCATGTGAAGTTTTACAGCCAGTCACTCCAATGAACTAGTTCCCATAACTAGCATTCATGTTTATCTCCAGACATCCCAATGTCACCAGCCAGTGAGAATCAGCTGATTAGAGAATAACCCATGCTAGTCTCAACAGAATTGATAGTGTCCTTATTTATCAATTCATCGACTAGGGATAATTTCAATACTTCACAATTGCACATGTAGAGATAATCACTAGTTGTGAATTCATCACAAATTCTCTCATACTGTGAATTGTATTGTGGACATTCAGTAAATGAGTTTAAGATTCCAATCAAATACACAGACATGTATACTCAAATAGTAAATATTCATTTATTAAAAATAAATGTTTACAATCATAAGGCGATTGCCTTAGGACACTTCTCTCATATTACTAACAGCAAGGACGGTTGGATTAACTCAAAAGACCGCCTTGGGCCAAGGGATGAATGTTTTGATTCCTAGGAGCCGACAAGTTGTCGAGAGAGAAGGAAAGGTAATATGGGCCCCGTAGATATATCGCTCCCTCTCATTGTGCCACCAGCCTAATCAGTCAACCATACTTCCTTCGATTAGACTTAAAGGGAGGGACTCGTGATAGAGATAAGCATCCCGGGGTGGATATGTGGCACGGAAAAACTATGTGGTAGGGCCCACCAAACCAATGCCCTGAGGTCAGACCAGGGTTCGGGCTCCCGAGACTACCTCGGGAGAACTGAAGAAAGCCCCCGAGGTCAGACCAGAGATCTGGCTCCCGAGACTACCTCGGGAGAACTGAAGAAGGCCTCGAGGTCAGCTCAGGAGATAAGACTCCGAGACTGACTCGGGAGAGTGGATCCCAAAGATTAACTTAGGAATAAAAAAACTAGGCTTCAAGTACCTGCTCCTCCTTCCAGAATAGGAAAGTCATCAGGTAGTTTTTATTCGCATCACACGATAATTAAGGCTTTAATAATCGCAGTGGTCGTTACCAAAAGAGAATAGCTATCAAGTTACCGATGATTAAGGAACGTAGAGGAAGACGTGGGGACACGTGCGAGGAAATCATCAGGTATATAAGATGCCTCGACACTCAGATAAAGGGGTGTAAGCTTTCCATAATTATGGCAATTTGATTTCTCATTGTCCTCCGAAAAAAAGAGAGTTCTGACTTGAGCGTCGGAGAAGGCTCAATCAGAAAATCTTATAATACATCCCCTTTAGCGCTCGTATTAATCTTGCAGACGTCGATATCCTCTCTCTGTCATTGTCACCGTGGGTTATGCTTTGGTGATTCATCATCTCCGTCGTTCGCTTCCAGAACCAATATGATGCGTTGATTGTCAAACATGGTCAACGTATATAAGCAAGAAACGTGTTCATCTTAGTCCAACCTCAGCATTGAAGGAACATTACTGATCATATAAAATGCAGAAACACGCCTCTGAATCAACGGTGCAGAGGAAAATGTTTTTTTTTTAAATTCTATAGATATTTATTTAATTTTATTTCCCATAAATTAATAAATAAATTCTTATTAATGAGTTGTTTATTATAAATAATTTTTAATTTATTTTGTTGATTAATAAAAAATTTAATGGATAAATTAATCGATGTAAACGGAGGAAATTTGTGAATGCGGGCTTTGAGTGGATTCGGTTTCTGAGGAAATGTAGCGCTGGAATTCGCTGAACGGACTCCGCTGAACGGAGGAAATTTGTGACTCCGCTAAGCCTGAAACCCGTAACCCGAATGGAATCCGATGGCATTGAAACCCGAAATCCGCTAACTCCTTCAAACCCTAACAATCTAATGACTAGAGGTCGCCGGCACTTCTCACTCCCCACGACGACGGCGGTGGTTGCAGCGGAGAGGAGTCAGAGAAGGTTCTATCTGCATCGATTTACATCGGTAAGAATTCGAAGATAACTCTTCTCCCCCTTCCGCTGCGTATTTTCCTTCAACTTTTTCGACCTGAATTTGGCAGAGCGCCTTCGTGTGTGTTCCACCGCTGACTCCGGCTTCATCTCGGGATACAAGCGACACGGGGTCTTCGTTAAAGGTAGGATCTTCTACTTTAGCTTGTCGATGAAAATTTAGTAAAAAGGAAAAATAATACCGGCATTATATATATGTATAGTAGATATTTGAAATGTTGTAGTATTTCACCAAAAAATGAAAATGCTGTACTACAAAAAAAAACATATTTTTTGATCATTCCTCCATCCTTTGTAATGACTAGTTTTACTCGGTCGCAACTGAAATGTATCAGTACTACTTTCTAGAAACTACTGTATTTGGAATTCCACATTGTTTCACATCTTATCAAATTGAGATTGGAAAAAAGTAAATTACATTTTCAATACTCTACAAGCTATCAATAAGAACCATAGAACCGATTCTTCTTACCGAGAAAAATAATGGGCTATTGCCTGTCCACTTATTTGGTTGAAGATGCATTGAAAATAAGGTTACTAATTGGGGCCACATCAATTCAACTATGTTAACTTAGTCAATTTAGGTAGGATTAAAATTTTCATCCTTATTTAACACAACTAGTTTGCCTGCTTCATTTTAGTTTTTTCACTTCATCTCAGTTGCAGAAAGTTATAGGACTGACACTGAACCAGGATGATTTATGAGGAGGCTAGGACTAATTTGAATGATATATAAAAGGCTGCTGGGGATGCTATTTATTGTTTTCTTAAACGGGCTGCTGGTGTCTGTAGAGATGTGGTTTTAAATGGTGATAGCTCTATGGTTGTGTATTCTGATATTGCTTCCAATGGATGTGTGGGGCTCGAAAATTCAGGGCTGTGGCTGGATTTAACTGGGATTGGAGTAGGATGGTGGTACTGGAAGTGGTACATTAGTGTTTTTTCAACTTGCTTTTCTTGTTTGTATATCTTACACAGTATCGAAGAGTTATAGCAGTTTTCCTGAAGAGTTGAGTTGCAGGGAAGGTATGGCTACTGTGCATAGTTTCTTATACTGATACAAGTTCACTTGCATTTGTGCAAAAAAGAAAAGTTGCAAAACGTAAGATTAAAAAGTCAATAGTACCACTTTGTCCGCTCAATAGCCATAAGTTCAATGGCCATATAAGAACCATATAGTCAATCTTATATTATAGAAGCTCATGGCTTGCTGTCATCTTCGTCAAATTGACAGGAATTACCTTTGTCCTTGGATCAGTTGTAACTAACTGCACGTTTATGAATTGTCATTCTTTACTTCTACCGCATAACTTTGTATATCATTCTTTTATCCAATGTTTTTTTTGTCCTAATGCATCCTTTGTGCATATCCTGATTTTAACTAATTCTATTTTTATTGTGTTCTGTTAATTTTTTTATGCTACATTGATCTATATTAGCTCATTTGGAGTGATTTTGTTTATTTGGTATCTTTATTTTTGTGCCAGACATAAATCACATTCACTCATTTGCCATGTAACCTTTCACGCTATAGTGTATCCATCTATGTATCTTCCTCACAGTTTATGCTAAAGGGTGCAAGCTAACATTTTATCAGTTTATCAGGCTTCATAATCAAAGGGAGTACCTCAAATATCTTAAAAGCACACACAGATTTACAATTAGCTTTCAGAACATTGCTGCAATGGCAAGCAATGTCAATGCTACACATGTTAAAAGCCAATCGAGTCGCCTTCCCAGGAAGCGGTTCTATCGGGCACGAGCGCATAGCAATCCTCTTAGTGACTCCCACTTCCCAATACCCATAAGTCCTGCTGAGTTTGATTACTCACATCACTATCCTCACTTCTTCCCGTCAAGCAGAGAACATCACAAATATGGTGGCGCACCTTTTCCCAAAGTAAAATTTGCTGATATCGGTTGTGGTTTTGGTGGACTTCTTGTTGGTTTATCGCCTCTCTTTCCAGATACTCTAATGCTAGGCATGGAGCTTAGAGACAAGGTAAAAGGCATTATTCCTTTCAGTAGATATTGATAATTCTAAAGCTCAATTATTATTTCTTAGATAATTCTCTATATAGGTAACTGAATATGTGAAAGAGCGGATCTTGGCGTTGAGAGCTTCAAATCCTGGACAGTACGAGAATATTTCTGTAGTTCGAACCAATTCGATGAAATACTTACCCAATTACTTTGAGAAAGCACAACTGTCAAAGATGTTCTTTCTATTTCCGGATCCCCATTTCAAGGAGAAGAATCATCGGCGGAGAGTGATCAGCACTCAACTTCTTGATGAGTATGCTTATGCACTTGAATTAGGAGGTATCATATACACAGTTACTGACGTAGAGGAACTCGGAGATTGGATGAGGTCTTGTTTGGAGGATCACCCTCTATTTGAACGAGTTCCTGAGAAGGAACTTGAAGCGGACCCAGTTGTTAAGTTACTGATTTCTGCAACTGAAGAAGGCCAGAAGGTTGCTAGAAATGGCGGTCAAACTTTTCAGGCTGTATACAGACGCATAAAGTTAGAAGAGCAATAGCTCCATTCTTTTAATTACCAGCTTGGAAATCTAGGAAGCATTTGCAGAACATTGAGTTTTAATTCCGATAGTGCAACATAGTTAGCTTTGGCTGATGCTTTTACTAGAATTAATCAATAAAATTGCTTTGTTGGTGAGCATACTTCAGTTCATTTTACCCCTAAGCAATGTCGAATTAGTTGATGATGCAGTCAATGTATCAGAATATTATTACTATTATTTTCATAATTCAAATTTCAATTTTTTTGAACTGATTAATTATGGAGGGGATGGATTCAATTTCAAGAAAATTTTATCGATTACTAAAATAAATCTAAAAATATAAGCATCTTGTTGCTTAGTAGTCAACTCTTAGATTTGTCATTCTATTGGAGGAAAATAACTTATAATGCATAGTAGTTGAGAATCGAACTATAAGTCCTTGAGAATTACTGAAACGTTGTTGTCAGACGTATCTAATTTTTAGATTTTCCAAATATATATTTCTCATTTTATCTCTTCTTACGATTCTTGGGAATTACTGAAATGTTGTTGTCTGACGTATCTATCTTTTAAATTTCTCAAATATGTATTTCTCATTTTATCTCTTTTGCCAATCAACGTTGTTGTTAGACATATCTAACTTTTAGATTCCTCAAATATGTATTTCTCATTCTATCTCTTCTGCTCATCACTGTAGTGTTGTATTCAAAGAACAAGACTACTATGATAGTGGTGCTGGATTTTAAAAAATAAAACCACAATAGTATTGATTTTAGGGTTTATGCAATATCAAAATGGATTGATTTTTGAAATGCAAAACCATAATGGTGTTGTTATTATCGACCATCAAGGTAATCTGAAAATGCAAGCGTCTCGTCGCCCAGTAGCCAACGTCTCAGGTTTGTCATCACACCGGAGAAAAATACCTTACAATATGCCGTAGTTGAGAATCGAATTATGAATGCTTGGGAATCACTGGAATGTTGTAGTTACTGCATCGTAGCCCGAGGGCAATGAATCAAAATATTAGATCAAGCAAAGAAGGGTTAATTGACCAAAGAGCGCATTTAAAGTTGTGAAATTCTCAGGAGACATATCTAACTTTTAGATTTTTCAAATATGTATTTCTCATTTTATCTCTTCTACCAATCATTATGAAGTTTTATTCAAAGAACAATATCACTGTGACAGTGGTGCTAGATTTTAAAAAATAACACCATAATAGTATTGATTTTAGGATTTATGCAGTGATGTTGGTCATACCTCGTTATTCATAACTCACCAATGGGGGTGATGGGTGCAGAAAGGACAGGTCCTCGTCTAGTTGCCGAGAAGGTCTGCCTGGGAGGTGACTTAAGAATATGAACACGAGTTAGGAGGACGACCAGAGGAGTTTCAACACAGTCATTCCGACGCTCAAGTCAGAGGTGGAACTCGAAAGCAAATTGTAGTATAACAGTAGAAAGGTTGCTTGCTCATACCCACATCTAGAGGAGAATGTACCTTTTAATATGGTTGTGAGAGGACACCTATCTTATGATCTTGCAATCTTTGTGTACATTACCTGAGATGATCAAATTTAGGGTCCAGTGAGAGGGAGTTATGGCGATTGTACATGTGGAGCATGTCTTTTGGAGTCATCCTGGGCTCACATTCTCGTAGTTGTTGCTATTAATCTGGGGCTAAGGTTCCTCTACTGAGCTTAAGGCTTCCTGTCATAAAGGATCATAGCTTGGCAATGTGAGTACGAGGGCCCCCCGGGCTGCTGCTGCTAAAGGTTTAGAGCCCAAGGGTTGGCCTGTGCCGACCTGAGTCGAGGTTGAACTAAGCTCGAGGGGTCGACCTGAGTAGGGGTCCTAGTGAGTTCTGGTCGCTACCATGGGTGGGATGTCTTTGTCCAAGGGTTTTGAGAGGAAGTTTGATTCTGACACCAGCCCGACTCCCCATGATTTCTGCTAGGGCTTTTATTAAGGAGCTTATCCTCAGCTCGGGTTTATACCTGGTGACGTGACCTCCTGAGTGGCTTGTCCTATCTCGGCCCGACATCAATAGCCTCCCCTTTTGGTCTAGTCAAACGAGGCGTGTTGAGCTCGACTGACTAGACTGCTGGTACCAAGGAGGCCACGCCTTGGAAGCTTGCGTGGGTGCAGATTCTGTCAAAACTGCGCCATGACAGCTGATGTCTTTTAATGAGGGAATGATTTGCATTTGTATACTGTGCTCAAGATACGCCCTATCTTTTTCAAGGCCATGATTCCTTAATGGTGACAGGACGACAGATCAAAGTATGAGGCGATGTTTCATGATGACACATAATTTGGTAGGATTTATCCCCAATTTGATAGTTGAGTTTCTGCACCTCGTAAACAAACCTGGATCCGACGTTCATACTGTGCTAGGTTGGGGCATATAAGTTTGCCGGAGGCGAGGCTCTTCGTCTCCATTAGTCTGTGATAAGTTTTTTTTTCAGTGAGTTCTTGTTAATCTCTTTCAAAGATTTGTGCTTCTGTTCTAGGTTAGTAAGTCACCGTTCTTCGTCTTATTGCTCCGCTATTTTTTTCCGCTTTCTTGTTTTGTAAAAGATGTCCTCTTCCTCTCTCCCTTGGTACTGCACGATGGACTCTAGTTTCACCAATGCTTCCTTGAAGAGGTTGCTCCTTGCATATTATGTGCCGGAGGATCATGCTCTGGTTATCCGACGATACCGATCGCCCCGACGGTCGGCCGGAGGGTTGTGTCACCTTCTTTCGACCATCTAGTTGATGGCCTTCACTTTCCAATTCATCATTCTTCCTAGCAGTTGCGCTTATTTTCACATTCCACATTCCCAACTTGACCCCAATTCTTTCCTCATTCTAACGGGGATGGTTATCCTCTTCTGTTTGTATGATATTCCTCCCTCCTCGCGTCTCTTTCACTGCTTCTTCTACCGTAAGCGGATGGAAGGAGTCTTCTATTTTTCGGCCTAGTTCAGCCAAGGTCTTGTTAGGAGTTTGCCTTCGTCCAAATAAGAGGTGGAAACCTCATTTAATTTCTGTGCGGCTTCCTTAAGGTCTGTTGGCTCCCCTTCGCTGGCAGAAAGAGCTACCTGTAACGCCCGTTTTTTTTCCCATAAGCGGCGTTACGTTAACATGCTTAGGGCATGTAGACATCATAAGGCAGCGGAATAACTTTAACTTATACATGCCCTATTACCATTCTTAACTTAATGACATGGGAACCTTAGCATATTAACTTTGAACTTAAGCATCATATCATGTCAAACATAACTTCATATCATAAGGTTCCAGAAGTCATTATTCAAACATATAAGTAACCAAGGTGAAGTTCTAGCATAAACAGTAAACATATGGTTTCCTGGGCCAAGTCACTACTACACACATGCGTTCTTGCCCTCCTGCTGCTTCCATCATTGTCCCCTTGAATGATATGCGGTATAAGGAAATAAGATTATAAGCACACAGCCTTAGTAAGACTCTTTCCTACTCACAAAAACCATTCATCATTCATCATCTCATAATGAGCACATGAAACATTAACATACTTGGTGCTCTACATAGAACATAACATCTTACATCACTTATCGTATACATAGCATGGCATGAACATAAACATAGTAAACATTCTAAGCATGGCATGATACATGGCATAAACATAAACATAGTGAACATTCTAAGCATGGCATGATACATGGCATAAACATAAACATAGTGAACATTCTAAGCATGGCATAATACATGGCATAAACATAAACATAGTGAACATTCTAAGTATGGCATAATACATGGCATAAACATAAACATAGTAAACATTCTAAGCATGGCATAATTCATGGCATAGATCATTCATTCTCATGCATACTTCTTAACATGAAACGTAAGCATAAAATCTTATCAACATAGCATAATGCATAACATGAATGAATGCATGAGTGGAATGCATATACATAAGGATGCTTAACTTTTAAAAACATACTTTTAAATGCTTAAACATAATCATCATAACATCATTTGGGGTCCCCGGCTTGTACCACATACATACATCATAGCGCGCATCCCTAGCAAGTCCGAGGTCGCGAGCCCCGACTTACTAGGGTAAGGACAGCATAGTCGGTAGTCCCTGAACCGAGGCGTTCTTAAGGTGCCCATCCCTGTTGCACAGCTCCGTAGTGCCAGAACCGTGGACAGCTTCGGTAGTCCAAAACCGGGGCATTCTTAAGGTGCCCATACCTTGGACCCATACTTCGGTCCGGTACAAGCCCATACATAAAGTAAAATACTTTTCATGTTTCATCATTCATAAGACATTCATAGCATAACCATGTTACATAAAGCATGACTTAACACATGCTTGTCCTTTCATTGTTCATTCTTATTGCATAACATCATGATGCCTGTAAGGCATGAGCATTATCTTCATTCATAAACATGGTATGCATCTTCTTTCATAAGCATGACATGCATCTTTATTCATACAACATGGCATGCATCATTCTCATCATGAACATAAACATAACATACTTATCATGGCATCGTTCTTATCATGAACCTAACATAACATACCTATCATAGCATCATTCTTATCGTGAACATAACCTTATCATACTTATCATGACATCATTCATATCATGAACATAAACCTATCATACTTATCATGGCATCATTCATATCATGAACATACACAATAACTTAGCATGGTTCTTAACATAACATGAGCATATAACTTAGCATGGTTCTCTACATCACATAAGCATACATAGGTAGGATTTCCATAACATTCTACCTACCATTCAAATACATGGCCTAAAACATAAACATTCATGGTAACCCTATTAAGCATGGCATCCAGTCATAACCTAAACATGAAACATAAAGCATGGTGCTTAAACCTTAGGGTCATGGTTAACATGATTCCTACCACATGCTTGATCCTATACATATAAATACTTTATGGTAAACATGAACCATTATTCTTTGAACCCTAACTCCACCCCCAAACCCTAGATCCAAGGCTTGGCCGAAACTTCTAAGGTGGAGTTCCATCAATTCCATAAACATGTAATATAGCATAAGGTAAAGCAACAACCATACTTCATTTATGAGACCATAGGAAGTCCTTGGAGCTCATGATTAGGGTTAATCCTAACCTTTAGGCCACTTTCCTAGGGCTGGCCTATAAGGCCATGGGGGTATGGAAAAATTCCATTAAAATCCCCAATCAATCATAAAACACTAATCACATCTTACCATAGAGCCATTGGAGCCCTTACTTGAAATAAATCATAACTTTTACCCTATTAACCCTTCTTGGCCGAAACTTATAGAGTCTCTAGGCCATGTGAAAATTCACATAATCACCCTCCATCACCGTTATATCATGACAACATATAAAAATATATACTTGATGTTTAGGACTCAACCCTAACCTTTGGGTCCTTGAGGTTGGCCGAAACTTATAGGGTCTCTAGGGTACCCCAAAAATTCTCAAAAATTGTATTAAATCTCTAGACATCATGAGAGTACATTAAACAACATGATTTGGATTTTTATCATCATTTTAGACCAAGAATCCCATGGGCCGAAACCTATAAGGTTAGATTCATGGGTTTCCTTTGGTTTTTCCAACATAAACATCATATACAACTTTCATATCATGTTAATCTTCAAGAAAAGCCATTATACCACAGGTGAGGGAGTCTTACCTTGGTGGATCTTGATTATAACCTTAGATGTGAGAGAAGGATGGAAATCTTGTTGCCTCTTGACCACCCTTAGCCCTTGTTCCCTTGTGAAGACCTTAGATCTTGGAGATGAAGCATTGGTGGAAGTTTTTCCAAGGGAGAACTCCTCCTTGGGGTTTCAGCTAGAATGAGGAGGGGAGCAAATGCAATTGATGGAAGGAAGAAAGAAACTCCCAAACCCCCCTCTTTATCACTCATTAAGGAGGTAAATGAAGAGTCTCTCCATGACCCTTCATCTTCTTCTAAGCCTTAACCAATATCCACTTCATTTCCTCATAACATTCCCTTGCTAGATGAGTTGGTTAGAGCCTACATGGTTGTACAAGGGGTTCAAGGTTCAATCCTTGGCCCATGCACCCTATTTTTTATTTTATTTTCCCTTTTTATTTTCTATTATTTTTCCCCAAAATTCTGAAAATCCCCTAAAAATTCCCCCATAATTATGTTCATATTTCTCATTAAAACCCCTTTATATTTATATAAATTTCTACCTAAAATTCTTCAATAATTATGGTACTAAAAAGCCCATATAAGGCCCATTAGTACTAAATTTCTCAATTTACATGAGAAAATATGGATTTCTAGGCCAAATTTTATATAAATATTTCTAGGCCCCTCGGAAAATTATCTAGACATGCTCAATATTTTAAGAAAATATTAAGAGAATTTTCCGGGTCGTTACAATCCCCCATACCTCGTGAAAGTTCGTCCTCGAACTTAGAATAACTTCGGGTACTTGCGCCTCATCTCGTCCTCGCGCTCCCAGGTAGCTTCTTCGAACCGTTGACTTTGCCATAGGACCTTGACTAAGGGCACTTCCTTACACCTCAGCTTCTTGACTTCCCTATCCAAAATCTGGATGGGTCTGCTCTCATAGCTTAGGTCCTCTTGCACTTACACCGTCTGTGGCTCGATCACTTGGTCCATATTTAGGATACACTTTTTCAGCAGGGACACATGGATTACGTTATGGATGGCTGACATCTCTGGAGGCAGCTCTAGCTCATATGCCACTTTACCGACTCTCTTCAGAATCAGGTACGGCCCCACATAGCGCGGACTTAGTTTCCCTTTCTTCCCAAATCTGGTCACTCCCTTCATAGGGGCCACTTTGAGAAATACCCAATCTCCAACATTAAACTCCAGTGGTCTACGCCGGATGTCGGCAAAACTCTTTTGCCGGCTCTGAGCAGTCTCTATCCGTTGTCGAATATTCTGTATAGCCCGGGTGGCGCTATCGATAACATCCGTTGTGAGCCCCATTTCCTTCTTTTCACCACCCTCGTACCAGCAAATCGGAGACCTACCTCTCCTCCCATACAATGCTTCATAAGGTGCTATTCCGATAGTAGCTTGGTAGCTATTATTGTAAGCGAATTCCGCCAAGCATAGATATCGACACCAACTTCCCTTGAAATCCAGGGCACAAGCTCTCAACATATCTTCCAATATTTGATTCACCCGTTCAGTTTGCCCGCCCGTCTAAGGGTGAAAGGCGGTGCTAAATCGCAATTTAGTGCCGAGAGACTTCTGAACGCATTCCCAAAAATGCGAAGTAAAGCGACCATCCCTATCTGAGATGATGGTCTTGGGAACTCCATGAAGCCTAATTACTTCCTTGACATATAATTGAGCCAGTTGCTCAATCGAGTAAGTCATCTTGATCGCCAAGAAGTGAGCAGACTTTGTCAGCCTGTCCACAATCACCCATATTGCATCATATCCATTTGTAGTCCTGGGAAGCCCTGAAATGAAATCCATAGAGATGTCTTCCCATTTCCACTCCGGAATTGCGAGTGGCTGCAAAACTCCCCCGGGTCGCTGATGTTCTGCTTTCACTTGCTGGCAAGTCATGCAAGTACTAACATACTGAGCCACATCCCTCTTCATACCGGACCACCAGAACCTCTCCTTCAGATCTTGATACATCTTGGTGGATCCTGGATGCATTGAATAAGGGGTTTCGTGAGCTTCCGTCAGTATTTTTCTTCGAAGCTCTGGGTCATTAGGGATACATAGACGATCCCTAAGGTATAGTACCCCCCCTTTGGCGATATGACAACCCTCGCCTTTTCCTTCTCGGATCTCCTCTTTTATTTTCTGGAGACTGAGATCACCATTTTGTTTTTCTCCAATAACTCTCATAGCGTTATCATTTCCTTTATGTAATTTGACACCATTGTGTGTTAGGATAGGTCACGCATCGTTAATATCAGGTTCATAAACATAAGATTGAACCACACTCTCGACCAATTGTATTATGATTACTTAGTCCTTATTGCTTCACAAAACCAACAGAACTCAATGAAATAGATGGGCTGCCATCAGGCCCATAACAAAGTACATCATGGCAGTCACTGCTACTCCCTCGTTCATCCCTCCCTGGCCTACCTCAGGATCTTCTACTGTCTCCATCGGATCCTCTTCCTCTATCTCGGGAACCTCCTCAGCCACTTCAGGATCTTCCCCAAACATCCCAGGGTCTTCCTCAAACATCTCGAACATCTCGGGGTCTTCTCCGAACACCTCGAGATCGTCCTCGCTTATCGGGTCTTCCTCAAACATCTCGAGTATCTCGGGGTCCTCCTCGAATGGCTCGGGGACCTCCGCGTACATCTCAGGGTCCTCTTCGAACGGCTCGGGATCCTCCTCGGGGCCCTCCTCGAATGGCTCGGGGTCTTCCTCGTACATCTCGGGCTCCCCCTCCGAGTCCCCCAGATCTCCCGGAAACTCATGGCGGAGAAGCTGCTTACACAATTCCGTATACGAGATACGACATCCATGCTGTCCCTAGATCTGATGAGCGACCTCTCTTGCCCGATTGGGCAATGAACGCAACAGAGCTCCGATCCTATGATCATCCATGACTGGAAACCCTTCCTGTTCCAATCTCCAAAATAGCCGATCCAAAAACCCCATGTTGCCTTGCACTCCACGGGTCGGACTGTACTCCACTGCCTCTATCCGCTCCATCAGCTCGCGGCACCTCTCAGTGTAGTTCCCATGCAACATCTAGAATTGAAAAAAAATGACATAATTAGTACCAAACCGACCAAGCCAGTACACAACCATTTCCTTTTCAATTCGAAAATATATACAGAGGAAAAACACACACATGATCGGTTTAGCCTACCCTAGTGATTAAAAGTATGTAACCACTTTTCCTACCCTTATGTCAGTCCTAATTATTTGATTTCAGAAGATAAAGTATCATTCATCGTTACACATCCTAAAATACTTTTCATCCTAAACATCGTTCATACTTGCATATTTCAAAATCATAAAACATCTTACTACTATAAGATATGTAAAGAGGTACTTACTTGGAAGCTGCAGGAAGAGGGCTTGATGTGTGTGTAGTGTAACGCCCCAAAATTTTCATTTTTAGTTCTTAAAGTCCTTAGAATTATTTAGAAATGATTTAGAAATATTCTAGATATTTTTAGGAATTTTTAGAGTATTTTTATGGAATTTTCCGAGTCCGTTTGGTATTTTTGGAAAAAGAAAAAGAAAAAAGGAAAAAGAAGCCAAAATAGGAAAATACCATAAGGGGCAGCGGGGGTTCGAACCCGCGACCTCCACGAAACAGCACAAGCGCCCAACCGGCTGGGCTAGGGGTATCAGCACAGCAAAGATGGGAAATATAATTAAGCTGCAGTTAAGGTTGATTCCGCCCCATATGTATAAATAGAAACTTAAAGAGGAAGTTGGGATTTTCTCTCAAACCCTTCGGCCACACCCCTTGCGCCGACCCCTCTCCCTCTCCTCTCTTGTGCGCACGCAAATCAAGGCCAAGAGGGTCGGCCGAGACCCTTTCTCCAAGAGATAATACTATATTCGAGATCCCCGCGACGAGAGGAACGCGTAGACGTGAAGAATTCTTCGAGATCTCGAGTTTCTCCCGAGTTCTAGACCTCAATCTTGGTTGTAAGTCCAAGATATCAATGTAAGTACTGCTCACCTGCAGTAAGAGGCGGTTTTACCGCGAGAATTTCCTTTAAAAGTTTTAAAAGAGAATTTTTCCTTTTGCTTTAGTTTTTGCATGTGATCTTAGTTCTTATATGCTTGTATATGTTTGATAAGCACCCTATGTGAGTTTAGGGCCAAGAAAGTTATGAGAAAAGAAAAGAAGATAAAGATAAGAAAAGAAAAGGCCAAGGCCTTAAGAAAATCCCCAAAAGTCAAGACTTAGGGATTTTAGCACGCAAGGTGCTCCAGAAAATGCCAAGGCATTTACAGATAAGAAAGAAAAGAAAGAAAAGCTATTTTATTTTATAAGGCCAGTACCCGGCGTCCAAGGGCGTCGTTAAAGAAATCCAGGTGTCCAATTCCAAGGTCTTGGCCCTGGTAGACCAAGGTCTGCTCTATTAGGATTGGTGGCTCGCTACCCCAACCTTTTAGGGAACGCGCATGAGATGGTACTTACGTCTTCAGTGGATCCAAGTGATTATTATTTTCAAGTATATGCTTTAGCAAAGTTTTCGAAAGTTTAAGAAAGTTTTCAAAAGTTAAAGAATAGCTAAAGTTTCAAGTTGAGCCAAGAAAAGTAGATTGAGATTATTTATTGCTTGAGTATGCATGTTTTGAGTTATACATGTCCTTAGTTTTCTTTCAAGCATATTAGTATCTCATATGATGTTCAGTTTGATCTAGAAGCATGTTTCGCATATTTCAAGATTTTGTGAGCTAGATAGTACTTACTAAGCTTTTTGCTTATAGATGCATTTTCCTCTTATTGCAGATAAAGGTAAAGGCAAGCAATTCTGAAGGAAGACGACGAGGCGGTGCTGAGTAGAGTGTGTGTGGTGGCTGATTATGGAGAGATCTTAAGCACAAGATAATTTAGCTATTTGAATTGAAATGTTTAAGTTTATTCAAATTTCAAGTTCTTGCTTATGGAGATTCTAGAGTATTTGAGTTTTGGATAGTTTTACATGCTCAATTTCTTAGAGTAAAGATTCCATGTCATTTTATTTAGCTTATATATTTTTATGATTGCATTGGATAAGTAGAAAAGTGAGTAGTTAAAGATATTGATACTTTGTTAGAGAAAAAGGTGTTTGTGCCAAGATAGTATCAATTTCCTTTGAATCATGTCTTTATTGCTTAAGTATGTTTAGAAAAGTTGCTTTCTCATTCCATAATGCCTTAGTGATGTTATAGAACTTTGTATGATAAGTTTAAATGGTTAGAAGTTAAGATTGATACAACTCTATTGTTAAAGTTTAGATAAACTTGTTTGGTTTATTTTCTTCCCATAAAAGTCCTAAATTCAAGATTATGAATTCGTTTGAATGGCTAAATCGTTTAGGAAACTGATATAGAGTATAGAAATGATGTCGTAGTTTGATATGGCTCGAAATAGAGGAATGGTGGACTTGGAACCAACTGCCGAAACCTGTAAAACTGCTACAGCCGTATCAGTCGACTGATGACGTCATCAGTCGACTGGTACGGGCAGTTTGGTGAAGGGTAAGGCTGTTTTCAATATGCATTAGCTATGGGATTTGAGAAGAAAGTATGGCATGGTATTTTTGATACATGATTGCTTAAGTTAGAATTTAAAAGTTTAAAAAAAAAAAAAACAAGATTTCCGCAATTTTCTTTAGTCATGTATAAAAGTTGAGAAGTAGAGAAAAGTAACGATCCGTCTAAAGATAGTAAGAAGGTGGGTCGCTACAGTTGGTATCAGAGCAGGTCCCATTCTCCAGCATCACACACACATCAGCATCAACCTTGCCGTCTTCAAGTAAGAAAGCTTTAAGTTTTAGTTTTTTTCTATTGCTCCTTTATTTAACTGCAGTATAGAGAAATGCTTAAGTACTACTCACATGTGCATAGAACAAGGAAGCATGTTTAATCCCTTAGTATCACGGAATCATGTTTAATCCCTAGAATGGATATTAGATTTCTAAGTAAGAAGATATGTTTATATCTAGAGATGTAATAGTGATTTCTTGTTCCCTTATGCATTACTAGATGGCAAGAAGAGGCCGAGCTCCTAATGCTAATAACAGAACTCCAGTTCAAGATAACAGTGAGCCTGGCACAGAACAGCCAAACCTGATGGCAGTCATTGCTCAAATGCAAGCTCAGATTACAGAACAACAGAAGACCATCGCCACACTGATGGCGAATCAGCACCCAGTGCCCCCTACACCACCCACAGCAGGAGTGGGAACTCCAGTAGTGGCTGAAGTTCCACCAGTCCCACAAGAGACCCCTGCAGTGAACCGAAGACAAGAAGCATACCTCGTCCAGTGGCAGAGGCTGAAACCAGAAAGCTTCTCAGGCACGACTGAGCCCTGGGATGCCCAGGCTTGGTTCAAGACTTTAGAGAGCACGATGGAGCTTCTTGACTGGCCAGAGGTTGAGAAGGTCAAATGTGCCTCCTTCTGCCTAACTGGAGATGCTCGTATGTGGTGGGAGCGAGTCAAGAGTAAGAAGATAGTCAACCAGATGAGCTGGGCAGATTTTGAGCACGAGTTCTATGAGGAATTCTTCCACATGAAGGTTACCAACAAGCACTTCGAGGACTTCATGGAGTTCAGACAGGGTAGCCTACCAGTGGGAGAAGCAGTTGCAAAGTTCAACAGACTAGCTCGCCTCTGCCCAGAGCTAGTCAGCACAGAGAAGGAGCGAGTCAGACTGATGCTTCGCATGCTGAACCCGGAGATAGCACTCAACGTGAACAGCGGGATGCACCGACCCCAGACCAGCGAGGAGTTAGTCAGTAGTGCTCTAATCTCAGAGCACTACCTGAATAGCATCAAGGCACAGCAAGCACAGCAGAAGCCAGTCCTGACTGAGAACAAGACAATAGGAGGACAGAAGCCTCAGCCAAATAACCAGAACTGGAAGAATAAGAACCACAAAAGGAAGCAGTGGCCTGGCAGCCAAAAAGGAAACTCAGAGAACAAGCAAGCTAGGTATCCACCTTGTCCTAAGTGTGGGAGGACCATCCAGGAGCGTGCCTTTTGGGTGCAACTGGATGCTACTCATGTGGACAAGAGGGACACAGATCCAAAGAATGCCCAACAAGTTCAAAGTACTTCCTCAGCAGCCGTACAGATATGGAGGCAAGCCCTCAGTTACATTACATGCCTACTATACTGGAGGGACCTCAGATCAGTCAGAGAGGGTTGGA
>JAGFNQ010008128.1:0-68459 GCA_024364735.1 Boesenbergia rotunda | reverse complement strand
GTAACCCTATTAAACATGGCATCGAATCATAAACATAAACATAAAAGCATAAAACATGATGCTTAAACATTAGGGTTATGGTTAACATGATTTCTACCACATGCTTGATCCTATACATATAAATACTTTATGGTAACCATGAACCATCATTCTTTGAACCCTAACTCCACCCCAAACCCTAAATCCAAGGCTTGGCCGAAACTTCAAGGTGGAGTTCCATCCATTCCATAAACATGTAATATAGCATAAGGTAAAGGAACCACCATACATCATTTATGAGACCATAGGAAGTCATTGGGCTCATGATTAGGGTTAACCCTAACCTTTAGGCCACTTTCCTAGGGCTGGCCGAAACTTATAAGGCCATGGGGAGTATGGAAAAATTCTATTAAAATCCCCAATAAATCATGAAACACTAATCACATCTTACCATAGAGCCATTGGAGCCCTTACTTGAAATAAATCTTAACTTTTACCCTATTAACCCTTCTTGGCCGAAACTTGTAGAGTCCCTAGGCCATGTGAAAATTCACATAGTCACCCTCCATCACCCTTATATCATGGCAACACATAAAACATATGCTTGAAGTTAAAGACTCAACCCTAACCCTTGGGTCCTTGAGGTTGGCCGAAACATATAGGGCCTCTAGAGTACCCCAAAAATTCTCAAAAATTGTATTTAACCTCTAAGCATCATGAGAAAACATTAAACAACCTTTTGGAGATTTTTACCATCATTAAGGACCCTTAAACATTGTGGCCGAAACCCTAGGGTATCCTAGGGTGCTTGCTTTGTTTCTTTCATGTTGGCCGAAACCCTAGGGTATCCTAGGGTACTCCAAAAATTCCCAAAAATTATACTTAACCTCTAAACATCATAAGGGAACATTAAATAGCATTATACAGATTTTTAGCATAATTATAGATCTTAAAATCCTTGTGGCCGAAACCCATAAACCTAAGGTTCTTGGTTTTCTTTCCTTTCAACATCAAATCCAAAAACCAACCAATATATCATACTAAAAATCATGAAAATCATAAGGAACTATTATACCACAGGTGAGGGAGTCTTACATTGGGATTTCTTGATTTTTAGACCTTAAAAGAGAAAGAACTTGTAGAGCTCTTGACCCTTGATCCCTCCTTGCCCTTGTACTCTTGTGAAGACCTTAGATCTAGGAGATGAAGCCTTGGTGGAAGCTTTTCCAAGGGAGAATTCCCTTGGAGGTGTTTTTAGTGATATGAGAGAAGTGTCCTAAGGCAATCGCCTTATGATTGTAAAACATTTATTTTAATAAATGATAATTCACTATTTGAGTATACATGCTTGTGTATTTGATTGGGATCTTAAACTCATCTACTGAATGTCCGCAATACAACTCACAGCATAAGAGAATTTGTGATGGGATCACAACTAGTGATTATCTCTAAATGTGCAAATGTGAAGTATTGAAAATATCCCTAGTCGATGAATTGATAAATACTAACACTATCAATTCTGTTGAGACTAGCATGGGTTATTCTCTAATCAGCTGATTCTCACTGGCTGGTGACATTGGGATGTCCGGAGATAAACATGGATGCTAGTTAAGAGAACTAGTTCATTGGAGTGACTAGCTGTAAGACTTCATATGGAATCTATCTATAGAAATGTCAATGAAGTTCTTACTGCGGCTTAAGTGTGATGTTCCTTTGACTTGCGGTGTTCAAGTCATCTTGGTCATGGAGACTTATACTTTAACATCTTAAGCAAGCATCTCCAAGGAGGTGTGGACCCAAGATGATTGGGTATAAGCCGAAGTGCCCGAAGATGTTTGAACAGCCTACAAAGGATTTACCACTCCTTGCGAGGAGTTGTATACCCAGGCCTATCGTCGGATTGTTACTCAAAATCTCTGGCCAGAGTATATCATGTTTAGAGTACGAGTCTCTTAAATACATGAGATTAATTAGAAATCCAAAGGACGAGAATGACACTACTTGGGCTAGGTGTGACGTAGTCAGCCTAGTGGGGACTGACACAAATAAATCGTGTCCTGAACCAAGTGGGTATAAGATGGTGAAGGGAATGGGGCACGATTCATTAGAGCTGCTGAAGGGTTTCAGAATAATTTCTTCTGAGGTCAAACCGATGATCTTTCGATTAATTGGGGATCATGATGTACTACTAGGTGCCACTCATGATCGCTCTATAATTAGTTGATTATAGACGGCCAACATAAATCGAAAGCCTATTTAGTCACACGCACTACGAGTAATCCGAGGGATTTAAAACGAGTTGAAAATTAGATTTTCCAATCAAGAGAAATAAGTCAAATCTGAGTTAATCAGAGGCGCAATGGAAGCTAAAAATGGCTAAGTCTTTTGAGGCTTATTGGGCGAATTAAATGAGTTTAATTCGCGATTGGTGGGGCTTGAAGTGGCCGGCCAAAGAGGGTGCCCACCCTCTTTGGTTTGGCCGGCCACATTAAAGGGAGAAAACCATTTTATTTGGTTTAATTAATAAAATAGATCTAGCGCGATTTATTTTATAAATTATGGATAAATAAATTTGTATAAAGAAATTTATATAAATAAATTTATGGAAATTTATTCCTTTTTATGGAAGTTAAAATAATCCATGAATTGGTTTATTTTAATTTTATAAAATCAATTATGAATTGATTTTTCCATAATAAGAAAGTTTATAAATTTCTTATAAAATTTATTCCATAATAAAAGGAGAGATTAATTAGTTTTATTATAAAGTTAGTTATAATAAAACTTGGTAATTCATAAGAGAATTTATAGGATAAATTTCTTATGATAACTAATTAGTTTTATTATAAAGTTAGTTATAATAAATAAAACTTGGTTTAAACGGAATAATTGATAAGAGAATTTATAGGATAAATTTCTTATGATAACTAATTAGTTTTATTATAAAGTTAGTTATAATAAAACTTGGTTTAAACGGAATAATTCATAAGAGAATTTATAGGATAAATTTCTTATGATAACTAATTCCGTTAATTCCATTAAGAGGAGACTTAGCAAGGGAGATGCAACTATATAAGGAACCAAAGGGAAGCCTTTATTCCTAATCAATCAATAATCGAGTATTGATATAGAGCTTCCTCTCTCTCTCTCTTTATTCTCTTCTCCCTCCCTTCTCCCCACCTAGGGCCGGCGCCCACCTTGAGTCATCTAGGGCCGGTGGCCCCTCTTGAGTGCTAGGGCCGGCGCACCTCCTCCCAACCTTGGTTGCCGTGAGCTATCAAGAAGAAGGAGAAGCCAACCAAGAAGAAGAAGAAGCGGATCACATCTCCTTCCCTCTCGGAATTCGATTCTGTTTCTTTGGTGGTTAGTTTCCTATCTTTTCTCTTGTTCTTCTAGTTGTGCCTTCCGAGAATCTAGTAGTTCTCGTCGGCACAAAACTCATGACTTTGCGAAGTCATCCCGAAGAGAACTCGGCGTGGACGCGAATAGAGGCGGAGCTTCCAAGGGACGCTACGGTTGGATCTCGTCCCTTTCTTCGAGTTACGAAAGGTATAAAGTAAATTAGTTTACTTTTCCGCAAAGTTTTATTTTATGATTATGTCAACACACCATAAGATTGCATGCTAGATACGAAGTTAAAATAATTTAGGAAATTATTTTATGCAAATTCTTCCGCTGCACGTAAAAATTTAAAATTTTACGAACTCGTATCCTTGTCGACATGCACCCGGTCCCAACAGTGTTCGGCTAGAATGAGGGAGGAGGAGAGGAGGAAATGCAATTGAAAGAAGAGAGAAAGAAACTCCCAAACCCCCCTATTTATCACCCATTAAAGAGGTAAATGAAGAGTCTCTCCATGACCCTTCATCTTCTTCTAAGCCTCAACTAATATCCACTTCATTCCCTCCTAACATTCTCTTGCTAGGTGAGTTGGTTAAAGCATACATGGTTGTACAAGAGGTCCAAGGTTCAATCCTTGGCTCATGCACATTTATTTTTATTTTATTTTTATTCCATTTATTTTATTATTTTTATTTTCCTAAATTTCGAAAATCCCCCTAAAATCACCCATAATTATGCTAATATTCCTAAATAAAATTCTTTTATATTTATATTAATTTTACCTAATTAATACCCATTTTTGGAGTCCATTTAAAGCTCATTAGTACCTAGTTTTCTCAATTTAAATGAGAAAATATGGATTTCTAGGCCAAATTTTGCATAATTATTTCTAGGCCCCTCGAAAAATTATCTAGACATGCTCAATATTTTAAAAAAATATTAAGAGAATTTTCCGGGTCGTTACAATCCCCCATACCTCGTGAAAGTTCATCCTCGAACTTAGAATAACACCGGGTACTTGCGCCTCATCTCGTCCTCGCGTTCCCAGGTAGCTTCTTCGAACTGTTGACTTTGCCATAGGACCTTGACTAAGGGCACTTCCTTACTCCTCAGCTTCTTGATTTCCCTATCCAAAATCTGGATGGGTCTGCTCTCATAACTTAGGTCCTCTAGCACTTGCACCGTCTGTGGCTCGATCACTTGGTCCATATTTGGGATACACTTTTTCAGCAGGGACACATGGAATACGTTATGGATAGCTGACATCTCTGGAGGCAGCTCCAGCTCATATGCCATCTTACCGACTCTTTTCAGAATCAGGTACGGCCCCACATAACGCGGACTTAGTTTTCCTTTCTTCCCAAATCTGGTCACTCCCTTCATAGGAGCCACATTGAAAAATACCCAATCTCCAACATTAAATTCCATTGGTCTACGCCGGACATCGGCATAACTCTTCTGCCGGCTCTGAGCAATCTCTATCCGTTGTCGAATATTCTGTATAGCCCGGGTGGCGCTATCGATAACCTCCGTTGTGAGCCCCATTTCCTTCTTTTCACCACCCTCGTACTAGCAAATCGGAGACCTACATCTCCTCCCATACAAGGCTTCATAAGGTGCCATTCCGATAGTAACTTGGTAGCTATTATTGTAAGCGAATTCCGCCAAGCATAGATATCGACACCAACTTCCCTTGAAATCCAGGGCACAAGCTCTGAACATATCTTCCAATATTTGATTCACCCATTCAGTTTGCCCGTCCGTCTGAGGGTGAAAGGCGGTGCTAAATCACAATTTAGTGCCGAGAGACTTCTGAACGCATTCCCAAAAATGCGAAGTAAAGCGACCATCCCTATCTGAGATGATGGTCTTGGGAACTCCATGAAGCCTAATTACTTCCTTGACATATAATTGAGCCAGTTGCTCAATCGAGTAAGTCATCTTGATCGCTAAGAAGTGAGCAGACTTTGTCAGCCTGTCCACAATCACCCATATTGCATCATATCCATTTGTAGTCCTGGGAAGCCCTGAAATGAAATCCATAGAGATGTCTTCCCATTTCCACTCCGGAATTGCGAGTGGCTGCATAACTCCCCCGGGTCGCTGATGTTCTGCTTTCACTTGCTGGCAGGTCATGCAAGTACTAACATACTGAGCCACATCCCTCTTCATACCGGACCACCAGAACCTCTCCTTCAGATCTTGATACATCTTGGTGGATCCTGGATGCATCGAATAAGGGGTTTCGTGAGCTTCCGTCAATATTTTCCTTCGAAGCTCCGGATCATTAGGGATACATAGACGATCCCTAAGGTATAATACCCCTCCTTTGGCGATATGAAAACCCTCGCCCTTTCCTTCTAGGATCTCCTGTTTTATTTTCTGGAGACTGGGATCACCATTTTGTTTTTTTTTCCAATATGTCCTCACCGCATTATCATTTCCTTTATGTAATTTGACACCATTGTGTGTTATAATAGGTCACGCATTGTTAATATCAGGTTCATAAACATAAGATTGAACCACACTCTCGACCAATTGTATTATAATTACCTAGACCTTATTGATTCACAAAACCAACAGAACTTAGTGAAATAGATGGGCTGCCATCAGGCCCATAACAAAGTACATCATGGCAGTCACTGCTACTCCCTCATTCATCCCTCCCTGGCCTACCTCAGGATCTTCTACTGTCTCCATCGGATCCTCGTCCTCTATCTCGGGAACCTCCTCAGCCACTTCAGGATCTTCCCCAAACATCCCGGGGTCTTCCTCAAACATCTCGAACATCTCGGGGTCTTCTCCGAACACCTCGAGATCGTCCTCGCTCATCGGGTCTTCCTCAAACATCTCAAGCATCTCGGGGTCCTCCTCGAATGGCTCGGGGTCTTCCTCGTACATCTCGGGCTTCCCCTCCGAGTCCCCCAGATCTCCCGGAAACTCATGGCGGAGAAGCTGCTTACACAATTCCGTATACGAGATACGGCATCCGTGCTGTCCCCAGATCTGATGAGCGACCTCTCTTGCCCGATTGGGCAATGAACGCAACAGAGCTCCGATCCTATGATCATCCACCACTGGAAACCCTTCCTGCTCCAGTTTCCAGAATAGTCGATCCAAAAACCCCATGTTGCCTTGAATTCCAAGGGTCGGACTATACTCAACCACCTCGATCCGCTCCATCAATACGCGGCACCTCTCAGTGTAGTCCTCATGCGACATCTGGAATTGGAAAAAAAATGACATAGTTAGTACCCAACTGACTAAGCCAGTACAAAACCATTTCTCTTTTTTTTTCAATTCACAAACATACACAGAGAAAACACACACGAATCCATTTCTTCTACCCTAGTGATTAAAATATATAACCTCTTTCCTACCCTTGAATTCCAAGTATTTAATTCATAAAAGAAGATAAAATATCATTCATCGTTACATATCGTAAAGTACTGTTTCATCTTACTATCGATCAAACTTGCATATCTTGACACCATAAAACATCCTAAAAGTGCTTACTATAATAAAATATGCACAGGGGTACTTACTTGGAAGCTGCAGGAAGAGGGCTTGATGTGTGTGTAGTGAGATGGTTACTGCTCTGATACCAACCTGTAACGCCCGCTTTTTTTTTCTTCCCATAAGCGGCGTTACGTTAACATGCTTAGGGCATGTAGACATCATAAGGCAGCGGAATAACTTTAACTTATACATGCCCTGTTACCATTCTTAACTTAATGACATAGGAACCTTAGCATATTAACTTTGAACTTAAGCATCATATCATATCATGTCATACGTAACGTCATATCATAAGGTTCCATAGGTCATTATTCAGACATATAAGTAACCAAGGTGAAGTTCTAGCATAAACAGTAAACATAGAGTTTCCTGGGCCAAGTCACTACTACACACATGCGTTCTTGCCCTCCTGCTGCTTCCATCATTGTCCCCTTGAATGATCTGCGGTATAAGGAAATAAGACTATAAGCACACAGGCTTAGTAAGACTCTTTCCTACTCACAAAACCATTCATCATTCATCATCTCATAATGAGCACATGAAAACATTAACATACTTGGTGCTCTACTTAGAACATAACATCTTAAATCACTTATCGTATGCATAGCATGGCATGAACATAAACATAGTAAACATTCTAAGCATGACATGATACATGACATAAACATAAACATAGTGAACATTCTGAGCATGGCATAATACTTGGCATGAACATAAATATAGTAAACCTTCTAAGCATGGCATGATACATGGCATAAACATAAACATAGTGAACATTCTGAGCATGGCATAATACTTGGCATGAACATAAACATGATGAACGTTCTTCCTATCATAACATATGAACATTTTCTTAACATTATCATGGCATAGATTATTTATTCTCATGCAGATTTCTTAACATGAAGCGTAAGCATAAAATCTTATCATCATAGCATAATGCATAACATGAATGGATGCATGAGTGGAATGCATATACATAAGGATGCTTAACTTTTAAAACATACTTTTAATTGCTTAAACATAATCATCATAACATCATTTGGGGTCCCCGGCTTGTACCACATACATACATCATAGCGCGCATCCCTAGCAAGTCCGAGGTCGCGAGCCCCAACCTACTAGGGTAAGGATAGCATAGTCGGTAGTCCCCGAACCGAGGCATTCTTAAGGTGCCCATCCCTGTTGCACAACTCCGGTAGTGCCAGAACCGTGGACAGCTTCGGTAGTCCAAAACCGGGGCGTTCTTAAGGTGCCCATCCCTTGGACCCATACTTCGGTCCGGTACAAGCCCATACATAAAGTAAAATATTTTTCATGCTTCATCATTCATAAGACATTCATAGCATAACCATGTTACATAAAGCATGACTTAACACATGCTTGTCCTTTCATTGTTCATTCTTATTGCATAACATCATGATGCCTGGAAGGCATGAGCATTATCTTCATTCATAAACATGGTATGCATCTTCTTTCATAAGCATGACATGCATCTTTATTCATACAACATGGCATGCATCATTCTTATCATGAACATAAACATTACATACTTATCATGGCATCGTTCTTATCATGAACCTAACATAACTTACCTATCATAGCATCATTCCTATCGTGAACATAACCCTATCATACTTATCATGACATCATTCATATCATGACCATAAACCTATCATACTTATCATGGCATCATTCATATCATGAACATACACAATAACTTAGCATGGTTCCTAACATGACATGAGCATATAACTTAGCAGGGTTCTCTACATCACATAAGCATACATAGGTAGGATTTCCATAACATTCTACCTAGCATTCACATACATGGCCTAAAACATAAACATTCATGGTAACCCTATTAAACATGGCATCGAATCATAAACATAAACATAAAAGCATAAAACATAATGCTTAAACATTAGGGTTATGGTTAACATGATTTCTACCACATGCTTGATCCTATACATATAAATACTTTATGGTAACCATGAACCATCATTCTTTGAACCCTAACTCCACCCCAAACCCTAAATCCAAGGCTTGGCCGAAACTTCAAGGTGGAGTTCCATCCATTCCATAAACATGTAATATAGCATAAGGTAAAGGAACCACCATACATCATTTATGAGACCATAGGAAGTCATTGGGCTCATGATTAGGGTTAACCCTAACCTTTAGGCCACTTTCCTAGGGCTGGCCGAAACTTATAAGGCCATGGGGAGTATGGAAAAATTCTATTAAAATCCCCAATAAATCATGAAACACTAATCACATCTTACCATAGAGCCATTGGAGCCCTTACTTGAAATAAATCTTAACTTTTACCCTATTAACCCTTCTTGGCCGAAACTTGTAGAGTCCCTAGGCCATGTGAAAATTCACATAGTCACCCTCCATCACCCTTATATCATGGCAACACATAAAACATATGCTTGAAGTTAAAGACTCAACCCTAACCCTTGGGTCCTTGAGGTTGGCCGAAACATATAGGGCCTCTAGGGTACCCCAAAAATTCTCAAAAATTGTATTTAACCTCTAAATATCATGAGAAAACATTAAACAACCTTTTGGAGATTTTTAGCATCATTAAGGACCCTTAAACATTGTGGCCGAAACCCTAGGGTATCCTAGGGTGCTTGCTTTGTTTCTTTCATGTTGGCCGAAACCCTAGGGTATCCTAGGGTACTCCAAAAATTCCCAAAAATTATACTTAACCTCTAAACATCATAAGGGAACATTAAATAGCATTATACAGATTTTTAGCATAATTATAGATCTTAAAATCCTTGTGGTCGAAACCCATAACCTAAGGTTCTTGGTTTTCTTTCCTTTCAACATCAAATCCAAAAACCAACCAATATATCATACTAAAAATCATGAAAATCATAAGGAACTATTATACCACAGGTGAGGGAGTCTTACATTGGGATTTCTTGATTTTTAGACCTTAAAAGAGAAAGAACTTGTAGAGCTCTTGACCCTTGATCCCTCCTTGCCCTTGTACTCTTGTGAAGACCTTAGATCTAGGAGATGAAGCCTTGGTGGAAGCTTTTCCAAGGGAGAATTCCCTTGGAGGTGTTCGGCTAGAATGAGGGAGGAGGAGAGGAGGAAATGCAATTGAAAGAAGAGAGAAAGAAACTCCCAAACCCCCCTTTTTATCACCCATTAAAGAGGTAAATGAAGAGTCTCTCCATGACCCTTCATCTTCTTCTAAGCCTCAACCAATATCCACTTCATTCCCTCCTAACATTCTCTTGCTTGGTGAGTTGGTTAAAGCATACATGGTTGTACAAGAGGTTCAAGGTTCAATCCTTGGCTCATGCACCTTTATTTTTATTTTATTTTTATTCCATTTATTTTATTATTTTTATTTTCCTAAATTCCGAAAATCCCCCTAAAATCACCCATAATTATGCTAATATTCCTAAATAAAATTCTTTTATATTTATATTAATTTTACCTAATTAATACCCATTTTTGGAGCCCATTTAAAGCTCATTAGTACCTAGTTTTCTCAATTTAAATGAGAAAACATGGATTTCTAGGCCAAATTTTACATAATTATTTCTAGGCCCCTCGGAAAATTATCTAGACATGCTTAATATTTTAAGAAAATATTAAGAGAATTTTCTGGGTCGTTACAATCGACTTTCATAACTTAGGTCCTCCTGAACTTGTACTGTCTATGGCTCGATCACTTGGTCCATATTGGGAATACACTTCTTAAGCATTGACACATGGAATACATTATGAATAGATGACATCTCCTGAGGCAGCTCTAGCTCATATGCCACCTTGCCAACTCTTCTCAGGATCAGGTACGGTCCCACATATCGCGGACTCAGTTTTCCTCTCTTCCCAAATCTCGTCACCCCTTTCATTGGAGCCACTTTGAGGAATACCAGATCCCCAATATTGAATTCCAGTGGCCTACGCCGGGCATCTGCATAACTCTTCTGCCGACTCTGTGCAGCTTCTATCCGTCGTCGAATGTTCTGTATAGCTTGGGTGGTGTCGTCGATGAGATCCGTCGTGAGCCCCATCGCCTTCTTTTCACTGCCTTCATACCAACAGATCGGAGACCTACATCTCCTCCCGTACAAAGCTTCATAAGGTGCCATGCCGATAGTAGCTTGGTAGCTATTATTGTAGGCAAATTCCGCTAAACATAGATATCGGCACCAACTCCCTTTGAAATCCAAGGCACAAGCTCGCAACATATCTTCCAGTACATGATTCACTCGTTCAGTTTGCCCGTCAGTCTGAGGATGAAAAGCTGTACTGAATTGTAATTTAGTGCCGAGGGACTTCTGGACACACTCCCAAAAATGTTAAGTGAAGCGACCATCTCTATCTGAGATGATGGTCTTGGGAACTCCATAAAGTCTGATTACCTCCTTAACATATAATTGAGCCAGTTGCTCAATCGAATAAGTCATCTTGATCACCAGAAAGTGAGCAGACTTCGTCAGTCTGTCCACAATCACCCATACCGCATCATATCCATTTGTAGTCTTAGGAAGTCCTGAAATAAAATCCATAGAGATATCTTCCCATTTCCATTCCGGAATCGGAAGTGGCTGCAGAACTCCTCCGGGTCGCTAGTGCTTTGCCTTCACTCGTTGGCAGGTCAGGCAAGTGCCAACATACTGAGCCACGTCTCTCTTCATACCGGACCACCAGAATTTCTCTTTCAGATCTTGATACATCTTGGTGGATCCCGGGTGCATCGAATAAGGGGTTTCATGAGCTTCTACTAATATTGCTCTCCGCAGCTCCGGATTATTAGGGATACATAGACGATCCCTAAGATAGAGTACTCCCCCGTTGGTGATATGAAAACCATCACCCTTTCCCTCTAAGATCTCCTGGTTGACTCTCTGAAGGCTCAGATCACCATCTTGTTTGTCCAATATGTCCTCGAACAGCGTCGGTGATAATGTCATGGTAGAAAGCTGTCCGGAAATGACCTCGACCCCAGACTTCATAATTTCCCTTTCGAGTGGCCGAGTAATTCTGATATGGACATCAAGGTGGCACTTGACTTCCGGCTGAGTGCATCGGCCACTTTGTTTGCCTTTCCTGGGTGGTAGAAGATCTCGCAGTCGTAGTCCTTTACCAACTCCAGCCACCATCCTTGTCTCCTATTTAGATCTTTCTGAGTGAAGAAATACCATAGGCTCTGGTGGTCTGTATAAATCCTACACTGCGCTCCATACAGATAGTGCCTCCATATCTTAAGAGCGAAGACCACGGCGGCTAATTCCAGATCGTGGGTAGGGTAATTCTGTTCATGTTCTTTAAGTTGCCTAGAGGCGTAAGCAATGACTTTACCATTCTGCATAAGCACAGCTCCAAGTCCCAGTCGGGAGGCATCGCTATACATGTCGAAGCCCTGGTTACTTTCCGGAAGGGTAAGAATTGGAGCACTTGTAAGTCTCCTTTTTAGTTCTAAGAAACTCCTTTCGCAGTTTTCCGTCCATTCATATTTCTTATCCTGTCGGGTGAGAGCTGTTAGAGGGGCTGCAATTCTTGCGAAGTCCTCCACAAATTTCCGATAATAGCCCGCCAGTCCAAGAAAACTTCTGATTTCGCTGGCGTTCCTCGGCCAGCTCCAGTTATTCACAGCTTCAATCTTTGTTGGGTCTACCATAACCCCATCCTTGGAAATAATATGGCCCAAAAAGCCTACTTGGTCAAGCCAGAACTCGCATTTGGAGAACTTGGCGTACAGTTGTTTTTCCCGAAGAGTCTGTAGTACTATCCTCAGATGCTTGGCGTGCTCCTCTTGGTCTCTTGAATAAATAAGGATATCGTCGATGAAGACGATTACAAATTTATCAAGAAAAGACGAGAATACCCGATTCATAAGGTCCATAAACATCGCAGGAGCATTGGTCACACCGAAGGGCATGACAACAAACTCAAAATGTTCGTACCTTGTTCGGAAGGCCATCTTCGGAATATCATCCTGTTTTACTTTGACTTGATGATAACCAGACCTCATATCAATTTTCGAGAACACGGTAGCTCCTTTTAATTGGTCAAATAGATCATCTATTCTCGGAAGGGGATACCTGTTCTTGATCGTTACATTGTTCAGTTCTAGATAATCTATGCACATCCGCATAGATCCGTCTTTCTTTTTCACAAACAGTACCGGAGCTCCCCATGGGGAATGACTAGGGCGAATAAGTCCCTTATCGAGCAACTCCTGTAGCTATTCTTGAAGTTCTTTTAATTCAACCGGCGCCATACGGTAGGGTGCCTTGGAGATCGGGTTAGTACCAGGGACTAATTTGATCTCGAATTCCACTTCTCTATCAGGAGCTAATCCCGGTAACTCATCCGGGAATACCTCTGGGTACTCGCATACCACTCTGACCTCCTCCAACTTCTGATCCTTTATTTGACCTATGCCAACCACATGTTCTAGGAAACCAGTATATCCCTTGTCTAACATCTTCCTTGCTTTGAGAGTCGATAAGAATTTCCCGGTCCTTTTCCTTGGCTCCCTGATGAATTCAAACATGGAATCTGCCTCGGGTTTAAAGACCACCTTTCATTTTTGGCACTCGACGGAAGCACCGTATTTGCTCAGAAAATCCATTCCCATTATAACATCATAGTCTTGCATGTCGAGTACTATCAGATCACAGTAGAGTTCTCTTCCCGCAATTCCAACTGGCACCGCACGCAGCACGTGAGTGGATGTCATTATTTCTCTCGAAGGCAGGGTTGTTAAGAACTTACAGTTTAAAACTTGTGGAGACATATCTATCTTCTTAGTGTAGAATGTAGAGATGAACGAGTGCGTTGCCCCAGTATCAAATAATGTGGTAGCATACTGACTATAAATAAGTATCTGACCTGTGACAACCGTTGAAGCATTCACAGCATCCTCCTTCGTAATAGAGAAAACCCTGGCATCTGCCATAGTTGGTGGGGCCTCCAATCTTTCTTGGCTCATCAGGGTACTCTCCGGCTCCGCTTGTATGTAATGTAGTTTCGCGGGTGCACCCTGGTACTGAACAATCTGTTGAGAAGGTGCCTGGTTCTTGGTAGGACAGTAAGAGGCCATGTGCCCTTCCACTCCACAGATGAAACACCGGTTCGTACCTTTGCGGCATTCCCCGGGGTGCATCTTCCCGTATGTAGCACACAGGGGAAACCGGGACTGTTTATTTGCTGGGCCCCCTTGAGGGTTGTTCCATGGCTGCCGTTTACCACCCTGGTTCCCTTTCCAATTCACGTTGGTACTCTGAGGTTTCTGACCCCCTGAGTGTTAATAAAAGGAAAGAACATTAGGGATAATGAATGATAACGAATCGAGAATCTCGGAGTGAACTTGATTCTTACTTTCATTTACTGCCTTCCTTTGTTGGTTGATATTGTTTAGGTAATGTTCGGTGAGTAGGGCACTACTAAACAGCTCCTCTGCAGTCTGCGGTCTGTTAACTCCGCCAGCCACGTTCAGAGCTATTTCGGGCCGCAACATCTTTAACATAAGTCGGACCCTTTCTTTCTCAGTGCGAACCAACTCAGGACATAGACGAGCCAGTCGGTTAAATTTCTTCACAGCTTCATTGATCGAGAGGTTGCCCTGTCGGAATTCCCTGAACTCGTCGTAATGTTTGTTTGTGACATGCATATTGAAGAATTCTTCGAAGAACTCTGATTCGAAGTCTGGCCACGTCATCTGGTTCACCTGTCTCTTGGCCTTGACTCTTTCCCACCACATTATGGCATCCCCAGAAAGGCAGAATGATGCACACTTAATCTTCTCATGTTCCGGCCAGTCCAGCAACTCCATTGTACTCTCTACGGTTTTGAACCACGCATGCGCATCCCACGGTTCACCAATACCCAAGAAATTTTCCGGTTTCAGCCTCAACCACTGGATCAGATAAGCCTCTTGTCGTGCTACAGTGGTCGAGCCTGACGGAGGAGTTTGCGTAACCGTAGGCGCAACAGGTATAGCGGTCGGGTTCGCCGGAGGAGTAGTAGAATTTTCTTGTTGGTTCATCAGGGTATTAATGGTTTGCTGCTGCTCAGTGACTTGACGCTGAAGTTGGGTCACTAACTACATCAGATTAGGCGAGGGAGTGGTTTCATTCAGTCTGTTACTCTGTCTTCTAGCCATGCTTTCCTTCATGAAGGACAAGTATGGATAATATGAGTTATCGTTATTCCTACCCTCCATATTAAATTCTAAATTATTTGATTCATAAGAAATATATATATCGTTCATAGTCACATATCTTACAGTACTTTTCATCATAAAACATCATTCATGCTCGCATATTCTAGAATCATAAAGTATCCTAAAAGTGTTTACTATCATAAAGTATGCAGAGAGGTACTTACTTGGAAGCGGCAGGAAGAAGGCTTGATGTGTGTGTAGTGAGATGGCAACGGTTCTGATACCAACCTGTAACACCCGCCTTTTTCTCACACCTTATGGTGTGGCGAAGAAGCGGCGTTACGCTTAACATACATGTACATATAGAACATCTTAATGCAGCGGAATAAATTTTTTCTTTTATACATGTTTTCTAACCATGCAACTAATACATGAAACATCTATACATGCCTAACTTGTCATTCATGAACCTAGTGTCATTGGACTTAACATATTAACGACTTGCATGGCATCATGACATAACCATTCCATAGCTTATTCATAATCATCATCAGTAGCATGTAACTTATTCGTAAACATCATGAGTCTTAAGTCAGTCATTAGGCATAACCAAGGTAAACATAACATAGAATCTGAAGAGACATTTCAAAACCCAAGACATGCGATACGTGTAAATAAAGGAATCTTTTGCCAAGTCACTGCCACACACACACATGCTCTTGCCCCTCCTGCTACTTCCCTTAGTAACTTCTTACTTGATCTGCGGTACGAGGAAAATAAGACTATAAGCACACAGGCTTAGTAAGACCCTTTCCTACTCACTAAAACCATACGTCGCTTAAACATAAACATATCAAGCATCTGTCATAACATAATTCTGAACATGAAACATAAGCATAGTCTTGGCGTAAATCATAAGCATATGACATGATTCTTAACGTAAACATAAACTTAACACATACCTAGCATGGCACAATTCTTAACGTACATGAGCATGAACATACTTAGCATAGCATAATTCTTAACATACATGAGCATGAACTTACTTAGCATAGCATAATTCTTAACATACATGAACATGAACATACTTAGCATAGCATAATTTTTAACAAACATGAGCATGAACTTACTTAGCATAGCATAATTCTTAACATACATGAGCATGAACATACATGAGCATGAACTTGCTTAGCATAGCATAATTCTTAACATACATGAGCATGAAACATACTTAACATAGCATAATCCTTAATATACATGAGCATGAACATACTTAACATAGCATAATCCTTGACATACATGAGTATGAAACATACTTAACATAGCATAATCCTTAACATACATGAGCATGAAACATACTTAACATAGCATATTCCTTGACATACATGAGCATAAACACAGTCTTAACNCATGAGTAAAATGCATTTACTACATAAGGATGCTTAGTTTTGAAATCATACTTTTAAATGCTTAACATAAACATAACATCATTGGGGTCCCCGGCTTGTACCACATACATACATCATAAGCGCGCATCCCTAAGTAAATACGAGGTAGCGAGCCCCGACCTACTAGGGTAGGAACAGCTACGGTAGTTCTAAACACCGGGGCGTTCTTAAGGTACCCATCCCTGTTGGACAGCTTCGGTAGTCCCAGAACCGTGGACAGCTTCAGTAGTCCAGAACCGGAGCGTTCTTAAGGTGCCCATCCCTTGGACCCTTATTTCGGTCCGGTACAAGCCCATTCATAAAAATAAAATAACTAGGCATGCTTCATCATTCATACTTGTCATTCATACTTATCATTCACACTTATTTCATATCATCGTTATGCCTTCATCATTCATACTTATCATTCATACTTAAGGCATAACCATCATCTTCATCCATCTTCTTTGTTCATAAAATATGACATACATGCAAAAATCATGTCTCCAGGCATAAACATTATCTTGGTTTATAAAGCTTGCATGATCATAATATATAAATAAACATGCACTTCATACATGATACATTTCATCTAGCATACATAATCCTAATATCCATCACAGAGCATGCATGGTAGAATACATAGGAACATGGTGTATACTTCCTAAGTACATAGCATTCATCATAGGACATGCATAGACCTTCAATACACATACATCTATTATAAGCATTTAACCTTCTACATGCATCATTCTATTTATCATAACATACTCCTACATCAATTACATATATTCATGGTATATGATCTAACTATTCATGAGTAAAGCATAACATAAAACCTAACATACATGGTCATGTTACATAACACATAAACTAAGATTTTAGTGATATAAAGATCCTTACATCATCCTTAACTATGTACTAACATCATGGTGACTTATAAACATGCATCCTTGGGACCTTAACCCACTCCCAACCCTATGTTTGGGTCTTGGCCGAAACCTTAAGAGAACATGGGTCCATAGAAAATTTGCCTAGGTCATGATTAACATCCCATACCTTATATATCATGCCATGGAAAACCATTTGAACCCTTGATTGGACTTAACCCTAAGTCCTAGGCCTAACCCATATGTTGGCCGAAACCCTAGAAGGGTAACAAGCCATAGGAAAATTTATATAAATCACCATTATTACCCGTAAGATACCATAGGAAACATACTAATCATGCTTGGAAAGGTTGGAGTTTACCCTAGCCCTTTAACCTTGATGTGGCCGAAACCCTAGGGGGTTTTTAGGGTGTTAGAAAACTTCCAAAATCATACTTTTATGCTTAACCTATCATGAGTAAACATTTGAAAACACAAAAGAGGTCTTTAACAGGATTTTTAGCCCAAAACATGGCTTGGCCGAAACCTTCACAAGTCCTAATCCATGGATTTTTCAACATAACATGTCAATAAGAACTTAGATCATGACAAATATCTTGAAAGCTATCATACCACAGGTGAGGGGGTCTTACCTTCCCTTATCTTGGATATAATCCTTGAATAAAGAAATAGAAAGAACCTTCTTGACTCTAAACTTCTCCTTAGCCCTTGTAGCCTAGTAGAGAGCCTTGAGTCATCAAGATAGAGTCCTTGGTGGAATTTTTTTTTCCTAAGGGGAGAGCCCTTGTGGTTTCGGCTAGAGCAAGGAGGAAGAAGAAAAAATAAAGAGGAGAAGGGAAAATGTAACTCCCATGCCACCTTTATACCACATTAAGGAGGGCAAGTGAAGAGTCATGGTGTCTCTTCCCTTGGTGACTCTTCATTTTCCCTAAGCCTTAACCAAAATCCACTTCATTCTCTACTAGCACTCCCTTGCTAGGTGAATTGGTTAGTACATGCATGGTGGTACCATTGGTCCAAGGTTCAATCCTTAGTGCATGCACCTTATTTTTCTATTTTATTTTATTTTATTTTTATTTTATTTTCGAAAATTCCCTAAAAACTCACCCATGATCATGCTAATATTCCTAATTAAAACCTATTTATATTTATATTAAATTTCACCTAAAATCCACTAATAACCATGGTCATAGGATAGCCCATTAGTACTTAGCTTCTCAATTTAAATGAGAAATTATGGATAATTAGGCTAAGGTTCGTACTAGTATCTCTAAATTCCTTCAAAACTATTTAGACATGATCAATATTTTAAAGAAAATATTGAGAAGATTTTCCGGGTCGTTACATGATAGTTCCTTAGGTCGGTAACTAATACCAGCCTTATTGTAAACCGCCCTTTGTGCATTTAAAATCATATCCAAAGTCTTGGAGCTAGTTGAGAATTTCTCAAGAACATTCTTGAGTTTCTCAACCTCACCCTTCAAGGCTTTGTTTTCATCTTCTAACATTTCTACATGCAAGTCATCAATATCCTCATCCTTAGAGGATTTCAATTGTTCTACTTCTACTTTTAACAATTTAACTTTCTCCTTAGATTTCTTTAACAATTCGGTTAAGCATGCAATAGTCCTATAACATTTATCTAATTTCGAAGAGATTACCTCTTCATCATCCGAAGATGATGAAGCCGCGTTTGAGGAGTCCATTGATTCATCACTGCTCTCCTCATCTTCAATTGCCATGAGTGCTACATGGCAAGTACTCTTCTCCTCCTTTTCTTCTTCGGATGAGCTAGAGGACGATTCATCCCATGTGGACTTCAAGGCCTTCTTCTTCTTCTTTGACTTCTCCTCCTTCTTCTTTAGCTTTGGACAATCTTTCTTGAAGTGCCCTTTTTTGCTACACTCAAAGCAAGTAATATTAGTTTTATCAATTTTAACTTCACAAGGGTTACCTTTCCCTTTGTAATGTCGGCTCTTCCTCATCATTCTTCTTACGAAATTGGCCATTTCGGATGAAGAAGACTCGCTACCATCCTCCTCGGACTCGAACTCAGATTCGGATCGGATGATAAAGAAGAGACCTTCTCCTTCTTCTTCTCCTTATTCTTTTCTTTCTTCTTGGTCTTGTCCCCTGCCACAAGAGCTATCCCCTTCTCCTTGGGGCCTTTGTTAGCCATTTCGTGTAGCTCAATTTCACAAAATAAATCATCCAATTTGACAATTGACAAGTCCTTAGAAACCTTGTAGGCATCCACCATGGATGACCACAAGGTATTTCTTGAAAAAGCTTTTAAAACGTACCTCACAAGGTCGCAGTTCTCGACCTTTTCGTCAATGGAATGGAGACCGTTGAGAACTTCTTTGAATCTACTATGAAGGTCACTTACCGTTTCACTCTCCTTCATGGAGAGATTTTGTAGTTGATTAAGAAACAAGTCCCTCTTGGCTATTCTCGAGTCTCGGGTGCCCTCATGGAGTTCGATGAGCTTGTTCCATAAATCCTTTGCGCTTGTAAAGGGACCAACTTTGATTAGTTGGTCCTTCGTATCGGCCGACCATCGCGAGGACTCAAGCTCCTTTCCCTCCGCATCCTTTGGAGGGATGAAGCCTTCCTTCACGGAGAACCACATTCCAATGTCGGTCTTGAGGTAGTACTCCATGCGAGACCTCCAATACAGAAAATCTGATCCATCAAAGAAGGGAGGTCGAGTGGTGCTAAATCCTTCTCTCAAATCCATCTTGTTGACTCTCGGATGTTAAGCCGCTTGAATAGAGCCCCACGCTCTAATACCACTTGTTGGTGCTTGGATGGCTAGAGAGGGGGGTTGAATGTAGCTAGACACTTAAAACTTAGCTCTTTTTGAGATTCTGCACTCAGAGGTTAGGAGCAACAGCGGAAGCATTACAAAACAGAGAAACAAGTTGCAGAAACTAAAACCCTAAACTAAGCACAAGCTCAAAATGCTAACAAAGAGGATTTACAGGTTCGGGGATAACTTGCCCCTACTCCTTGGCGTGCCCGTGAGGTGGGTGATCCCTTGATCGTCGGCAGATCAAGCCCCGAAAATCCGGATAAAATAGCACCTCCTTCTCGGTGGAGTAACCTCTCCACAGCGTTTCAACAGAATGAATAAATGAAGCACAGTGAAATAACAAGGAAACTTACAGAGAACTTAGGACAGACATCACACAAGAGAACTCCTCCCCGAGCTCCACTCAGCACAGATCTCACGCAAGAACTCCCTGCTCTTCGTGTCTTGCTGATGGACTCACCAAGCTCTTTGCCTCTTCCAAGTGCTCAAGTTGCCGATTGCTCAAGTGTATGTAAGAGTTTGCAGAAGTTTCAATTCAGAGTGTTGCACAAGAGATGGAGAAGCAGCTTTTGAGTTGTAGCCAAAGAACAGATTAGATCCAAAAATTCTACCGAGGCTTCTTCGCTACCAGGCCCTTAAGCCTCTGCCCGCTGATCGCTAGGTCACAGCCACCCCTCTGCAGCTCCCAGCTGCTCAACTGCAACTGCCCAGCTACCCTGACCACTCCTGGACTCCCTGAGCTTCCCTCAGCCGAGCCCCAGTCAGCAGCTCTAGTGGTGCAGTCGTCCGTTGAAACCTGAGAAGGAAAACTGCCAAACCTGATGTAGCAAAAGAATCCAGTTGACCCTCCTTGGATGATCCCTGAGTTACCTGCACACTTAGCAGGTGATTAGCACACCAAATCAACAGAAGATCAAGTATCAGAAGAATCAGAGTAGAGAACAGTAGTAAATCAGAACGCAATCAGACGTCTGCCAGCGGATCTGAATTAAAGCTGTCATGTACTGATCGGTCACCAGACCGATCAGAGATGGCCCTGATCGGTAACCAGACCGATCAGGATGATCCCAAACTGATCAGGCTCCAGCCTGATCGGTCCCCAATGAGAAACCTGGGATCACAAACTCATCTATGATCGATCACCCTGACCGATCAAGTAGTGGGGATCTATCACCTGACCGATCCAACAGGTGAGCACAGTATTAGGTCCGGGTGCATGTTTACATGGAAGCGGGTTCGTAATTTTAAAATTAATTACGTGCAGCGGAAGGTTTAGCATAAATAATTTCTCAAATTATTTAACCACACATCTAAGCATGCAACTTTATCTTGTGTAGACATGATCATATATTTAAAATTTTGCAGAAACATAAACTAATTTACTTATTACCTCGCGTAACTCGAAGGAAGGGACGAGATCCAACCGTAAGCGTCCCTCGGAAGCTCCGCCTCTATTCGCGTCCACGCCGAGTATCTTCGGGATGACTTCGCAAAGCCACGAGTTTCGTGTTCTCGAGAACTACTAGATTCTCCAAGAATGCGACAAGAAAAACCAAGAGAGAAGTAATCACATCGGAAAAACTCACTACCAAGGTTGGCCGGAATCACAATTCCGGCGAGAAGGAGGAAGATGACTTGCGCCCAATCCCAAGGTGATGATGGCCGGAGAGGAAGATCGTCCCAACGGAAGAACTTCGTCGCCTCGGGGGCTTCTCCTTGTGCTCACGGCAAGAAGAAGGGAGAAGAACCTTGTGGCCGGCCAAGATGATGAAGGGAGGAGAGGGAGAGAGCCCAAGCAAGAATACTTCGTTTGATTTTCAAGCCTTGCCTTGGGTCCTTTATATAGTGGCCTCTCAACTGCCAAGTCTCTTTTTTTCTTATGGAATAAATTTTCTATGACTTATTCCATCATGCCAAGTTTTATCATTTTTTTTAATTCATGATAAAAATCAACAAAGTCTCCTTTTTCTTATGGAATAAATTTTCTTATCATGGTAAATCAATCCATGATTGATTTTATAAAATAAAATAAACCAATCCATTGTTCATTTCAATTTCCATTAAAAATAAACCAAACCTTGGTTTATTATATAAAAAATTTATATCATCCATAATTTTATAAAACAAACCACACTTGGTTTATTTTATAAATTGAACCAAAAACTTGGTTCTCTCCCTTTGTTGTGGACGACCAAGCAAAGAGGATGGAGACCCTCTTTGGCCGACCCATCCAAGTCATTCCCTAATGAATTAAACTTATTTAATTCATCCATTAAGTTTTCAAAAGACTTCGCCATTTATACTTCCGATGCGTCTCTAAAAAATTCAGATTCGACTTATCGTTTGGCTCAACCAAACCTAATCTTTCTTGATTGGAAAATCCAATTTTCAACTCGTTTTAAATCCCTCGGATTACTCGTAGTGTGTGTGACTAAATAGGCTTTCGATTTATGTTGGTCGTCTATAATTAACCAATTATAGAATGATCATGAGTGGCACCTAGCAGTACATCTTGATCCCCAATTAATCGAAGGATCAACGGTTAACCTCAGAAACAATTCTGAAACCCTTCAGCAGCTATAATGAATCGTGCCCCATTCCCTACACCATCTTATACCCACTTGGTTCAGGACATGGTCTATGTGTGTCAATCTCCACTAGGCTGACTACGTCACACCTAGCCCAAGTAATGTCTTTCTCGTCCAATGGATTCTAATTACTCTCATGTTTCCTAGAGATTCATACTTGGAATATGTCATGCTCTGGCCAGAGACTTTGAGTAACAATCCGACGATAGGCCTCGGGTATACATCTCCTCGCAAGGAGTGGTGAATCCTTTGTAGGCTGTTCAAACATCTTCCGGCACTTCGGCTTATACCCAATCATCCTGGATCCACACCTCCTTGGAGATGCTTGCTTAAGATGTCAAAGTATAAGTCTCCATGACCAAGATGACTTGAACACCGCAAGTCAATGGAACATCGCACTTAAGCTGCAGTAAGTACTTCACTGGCATATCTATATGTAGACTATCATATGAAGTTTTACAGCCAGTCACTCCAATGAACTAGTTCCCTTAACTAGAATTCATGTTTATCTCCGGACATCCCAATGTCACCAGCCAGTGAGAATCAGCTGATTAGAGAATAACCCATGCTAGTCTCAACAGAATTTATAGTGTCCGTATTTATCAATTCATCGACTAGGGACAATTTCAATACTTCACAATTGCACATGTAGAGATAATCACTAGTTGTGAATTCATCACAAATTCTCTCATACTGTGAATTGTATTGCGGGCATTCAGTAAATGAGTTTAAGATCTCAATCAAATACATAAACATGTATACTCAAATAGAGAATATTCATTTATTAAAATAAATTATTACAATCATAAGGTGATTGCCTTAGGACACTTTTCTCATATCACTAACAAACTCCCACTTGGCCTAATGCCAATCGCTACAGTACCCAATACCATAGGCTCTAACATGACCCTCAAACTTGCTTTGAGGCAAGGCCTTAGTTAAATGATCCGCTAAATTCCTTTCAGTGGGAATTTTCTCAATTTGTATATCATTCCTACTTATAATCTCTCTAATCAAATGATAGCGGCGAAGCACATGTTTGGATCGCTGATGAGACCTTGGTTCCTTTGCTTGTGAAATAGCTCCATTGTTGTTGCAGTAAATCGATATTGCTTCATCATTGGTTGGAACCACACCAAGTTCTGAGACAAACTTCTTGATCCAAACTGCTTCCTTTGCTGCTTCCGAAGCTGCAATATATTCCGCTTCTGTGGTAGAATCTGCTACGGTGTCTTACTTGGAAGTCTTCCAACTTATTGCGCCTCCATTCAAAATAAATACGTATCAGGACTGAGATTTAGAGTCATCCTTATCTGTCTGGAAACTGGCATCTGTATACCCACGTATTACCATATCATCTTCTCCATATATTAGGAACACATCCTTAGTTCTTCTTAAGTACTTGAGGATTGTCTTGACTGCCGCCCAATGATCCATTCCTGGATCAGACTGGTATCTGCTTGTGACGCTCAGAGCATACGATACATCGGGCCTAGTACATAACATAGCATATATGATAGATCCTATCGCGGATGCATTGTAACGACCTGAAAAATTCTCTTGATATTTTATTAAAATATTAAGCATGTTTAGATAATTTTCCGAGGGGTCTAGAAATATTAACACAAAATTTGGCCTAGGAATCCATGATTTTCTCATTTAAATTGAGAAACTAAGTACTAATGGGCCTTATATGGGCTTTCTAGTACCATAATTTTTGGTGAATTTTGGGTAAAAATTTATAAAAATATAAAGGAGATTTAATGAGAAATATTAACATAATTATGGGGGATTTTTTAAAAGGATTTTCGGAATTTATAGGAAATAAAAATAATAATAATAATAATAAAATAGGAAAATTAGTGCATGGACCAAGGGGTTGAACCTTGGACCTCTTGTACAACCATGCATGTTCTAACCAACTCACCTAGCAAGGTATTTCTATGAGGAAATGAAGTGGATGTTAGTTAAAGCTTAGAAGAAGATGAAGGGTCATGGAGAGACTCTTCATTCACCACCTTAATGGGTTATAAAGAGGGGGGTTTTGGGAGTTATTCTCTTCTCTCCATCAATTGCATTCTCATCCTCCTTCTTTCTCATCCTAGCTGAAATCTACAAGGGAGATTTTCCCTTGGGAAAACTCCACAAGAAGGTCCTACCACCAAGATCTAAAGGTTTCCTAAGGTTCCAAGGCTAGGGGTGATCAAGAGACAACAAGTCTTCCTTCTTCTTCCCATCTAAGGTCTAAAAATCAAGAAACCCCAAGGTAAGACTCCCTCACCTGTGTTATAATAGTTCCTTATGATTTCCATGATTTTTAGCAGGATATATTGGTTAGTTTTGGATTTGATGTTGAAAGAAAAGAAAACTAAGGACCCTAGGATTGAGGGTTTCGGCCACCATGATTTTAAAGTCGATAATTATGAAAAAAATCTTTATAATGTTATTTGATGTTCCCTTATGATGTTTAGAGGTTAAGTATAATTTTTGGGAATTTTTGGAGTACCCTAGGACACCCTAGGGTTTCAGCCAACATGAAAGAAGCAAAACCAAGAACCCTAGGATTGAGGGTTTCGGACACCATGATTTTAAAGTCTATAATTATGCAAAAAATCTTTATAATGTTATTTAATGTTCCCTTATGATGTTTAGAGGTTAAGTATAATTTTTGGGAATTTTTGGAGTACCCTAGGACACCCTAGGGTTTCGGCTAACATGAAAGAAACAAATCAACACCCTAGAGAACCTATGGGTTTCGGCCACCATGTTTTAGGGTTCAAAAATGATGCTAAAAATCTTGATAATATTGTATAATGTTCTCCTATGATGTTTAGGGATTAAATATAATTTTTGGGAATTTTTGGGGTACCCTAGGATACCCTAGGGTTTCGGCCAACAACAAGACCTCATGGGTGGAGTTGGGTCTAAAACCCCAAGCATGTGTTTGATGTTTTAACATGATATAAGAGAGATGGAGGGTGATTATGTGAATGTTTCACATAGCTTTGAGACCCTATAGGTTTTGGCCAAGTACCCTAATAGGGTGGGAAGTTAGGACTTATTTCAAGTAAGGGCCCCAATGTCCCTATGGTAAGGTATGGTTGATGTTTAAGCAATTGATTTGGGGTTTTAATGGAATTTTTCCATACCCCCATGACCTTGAAGTTTCGGCCAAGAGCAAGTTTAGGGTTAAAGGATTAGGGTTGGGCTTAAGTAGGGAACCAAAGGGTTCCTATGGCCTAGTATATGTGTATGAGAATGTTGTTTGGGAAGTTGTGTGAAAGTTCATGGACCTAGGGTTTCCTTCGGGACTTTCGGCCAAGGACCTAACCAAGGGCTAGGGTTGGGTTAAACCTACCAAGATGCTTGGGTGTAGGTTACTAAGATGAATGTTATGTAAGGTAGAAGAATTCTATGTTAACCAAACCCTTAGTTTATATGACATGAAATATATGTTAGGTCATAAAATGATTAGACATGTGCTATGATTTATGAATGATTTGTATGTATGCTATGTCTTATGAATGATATGTATGTATGCCATGAATAATTTGTATGTATGCCATGCTATATGAATAATGTGTACCTATGCCATGTCTAAGAATGAAAATGATGAATGAAGTTTAAGTATGATGAATGAATGAATATGCTATGAATGATGATGCCTTTAAGGCATAAAGATGATGTTAAGTATGATGAATGAATGAAAGATGATGCTTATGTCTTTAAGGCATAAATATGCTAAACGACACGGTCGATGGTTGACGGTACGACGGTCGTGAGGACCGGTAAATGGGCCGGTAGACGGGCTGAGCCGTAACAAGTTATGTTATGTTAAAGATGTCATGAATGTCTTATGAATGATGAAGTATGTAAAGTATTTTACTTTATGAATGGGCTTGTACCGGACCGAAGTATGGGTCCAAGGGATGGGCACCTTAAGAACGCCCCGGTTCTGGACTACCGACTATGCTGTCCATGGTTCTGGCACTACCGTAGCTGAGCAACAGGGATGGGCAGCTTAAGAACGCCTCGGTTCGGGGACTACCGACTATGCTGTCCTTACCCTAGTAGGTCAAGATTAGCTACCTCGTATTTACTTAGGGATGCGCGCATATGATGAATGAATGTGGTACAAGCCAGGGCCCAATGAATGTTATGATTATGTTAAAGTATTTAAAAGCATGTTTTCAAGATTAAGCATCCTTATATATATATATGCAATTGCCACATGCATCCATCCATGTTATGCATTATATTTATGATAAGAATATTATGCAAAGCAAGTTTATGAAGGTATGTTTATGCCATGATTTAATTATGTTTATGCCATGATTTAATTATGTTTATGCCATGATTTTATTTATGTTTATGCCATGATTTAATTATGTTTATGCCATGATTTAATTATGTTTATACCATGATTTTATTTATATTTATGCTAAGCTAGAATGCCATGATTTTATTTATGTTTATGCTAAGTCAGAATGCCATGACATTATGCTAGTTTAGGATGCCATGATTTAATTACGTTTATGCTAAGTTAGAATGCCATGATTTTATTTATGTTCATGCTAGTTTAGGATGCCATGATTTAATTAGGTTTATGTTAAGTTAGATTGCCATGATTTTATTTATATTCATGCTAGTTAGTGTGCCATGATTTAATTAGGTTTATGCTAAGTTAGAATGCCATGATCTTATTTATGCCCATATTAATTTTTGAAGCCATGATTTAAGTAGGGTTGTGCTAAAATAGAATGCCATGATTTTATTTAGGTTCATGCTAAGAATGTTTGTGAGGTTATGTTTATTATGTTATGTCTATGCCAAGTATTATGCCATGCTATGAATGTTTACGATGTTGATGTCTATGCCAAGTATTATGCTATGCCATGAATGTCTTATGGTTATGTTGATGTCATGCTATGAATGTGATGAAGCTATGGCTATGACATGATGAAAGTATGCTATGTGATGATAAGGCTTAAGTTCTAAGTAAAGCACTAAGTATGCTAATGTTTCATTTGCTCATGATAATTGATGAATGGTTTTAGTGAGTAGGAAAGAGTTTTACTAAGCCTGTGTGCTTATAGTCTTATTTTCCTTATACCGCAGATCACGCAAGGGGATAGTGAGGAAGCAGCAGGAGGGCCTTAAAGCATGTGTGTGATAGTGACTTGGCCAAAAGACCATATGTTTGCTTGTCTTATGATAGAACTTTAACTTTACTATTAAGTACTTGAATATGACTCTATGACATGATGCTAAAGTATGACATGATGTTAAATATGACATGATGCTAAGTATGACATGATATGATGCTAAGTATAAAGTTAATAGGCCAAGTTCCCATATTATGATGCTAGGAATGGTAGTAAGTGCATGTAGGTGTAAGTTTAAAGGTTTCCGCTGCATTATAATGATTACATGCTCTATGTATGTTAACGTAACGCCGCTTATGAAAGAAAAAAAAAAGCGGGTGTTACATGCATAAGGAATCTTATTCATGCAAATCCTCTCGTCTTCTGTGCACGAACACATAGACTTCGAAAGGTTGATCCCATGCCTGATGGGAAGGTATCCTTTCTTGGATTCCGACATGCTAAACCTTTTTAGCACTCGGTCTATATATATAGACTGTGAAAGACCAAGCAATCGTTTTGATCTATCTCTATAGATTCTAATCCCAAGGAATTAGGTTGCTTCTCCCAGGTCTTTCATGGAGAAAATTTTGGACAACCAAATTTTAACTGACTGTAAGACTGATATATCATTTCCTATAAGTAATATGTCATCGACATATAACACTAGGAATACATCTGCACTCCCACTAACCTTCTTGTACACACAAGCTTCGTCAGGATTTTGTGAGAAATCAAACTCTTTGATTGTCTCATCAAAATGGATGTTTCAGCTCCTGGATGCTTGCTTTAGTCCATATATGGATCATCGAAGCTTGCATACTTTGGTTTTATTGACCGATGTGAAACCTTCAGGTTGTATCATGTATACATTCTCAAGCAAGTATCCATTAAGGAAAGTTGTTTTCACATCCATTTGCCATATCTCATAATCATAATGAGTTGTTATGGCAGGAGCATCTGAATGGATTTAAGCATAGCTACTGGCGAATAGGTTTCGACATAATCAATTCCTTGTTTCTGACGATATCCTTTTGCCACTAACCTAGCCTTAAAGGTAACAACATTACCTTCCATGTCAGTTTTCTTCTTGAAAACCCACTTGCACCCTATGGGCTTAATCTCTTCAGGTGGGTTAACCAAGTCCCATACTTCATTTTTGTACATGGAATCCATTTCCGACTTCATGGCTTTATGCCATTTATCCCTTTCAGAATTTTTCAGAACATCTTCATAACTGATAGGTTCATCATCGTTAATGAGTAACACGTCGTTCGATTCACTTATGAGAAATCCGTATCTCTCTGGAATATTGCGTGTCCTATAAGACCTACGAAGAAGTGGTGTTGTTTTAGGTTCAACTGATAGCTCATCATTATGAGTTATTGGTTGTGGGTCTAGACTAGGTGTCTCTGTAATGTCTATTGGAGTTTCTTGAACTTCTTCAAGTTCAATGCTACTCCCACTGTTTTCTTGTAAAAGAAATACTTTTTCTAGAAATACAGCATGCCTTGAAACAAACACCTTTTGTTCCAAGGGATGATTGAATTGGTAACCTTTCGTTTCCTTAGGGTATCCAATAAATAGACATTTATCAGACTTAGCATCCAATTTGTCTGATACAGATCGCTTTACATAAGCAGGACAACCTCATATCTTTAGGTGAGATAAATGAGATTTCTTACTATTCCACGTCTAATATGGAGTAGAAGAGACTACCTTGGTCGGGACACTATTTAGTAAGTAAATAGCTATCTTAAGCGCATAGCCCCAAAAGGAGTTTGGAAGAGTTGCATGATTCATCATAGATCTAACCATGTCCATAAAGGTTCGGTTACGCCTCTCAGATACACCATTATGCTGTGGTGTATATGGCGGACTCCATTGAGACAATATCCCATTGTCTCTAAGATAATCTTGAAACTCTTGACTTAAGTATTCACCACCCCGATCAGATCGAAGTATCTTAATACTTTTGTCATGCTGTTTCTCTACTTTTCTTCTGAACTCTTTAAATTTCTCAAAAGCTTCAGATTTGTGTTTCATTAAGAATACATACCCGAATCATGAGTGATCATCGATAAAGGTAATGAAGTAGCTATAGCCTCCTTGTGCAAGAGTTGACATTGGTCCACATACATCAGTATGTATTAGACAAAGCAATTCTCCCACTGGTTTACCTTTTTCGGAAAAGGGTAATTTGGTCATCTTGCCTTTTAAGCATGATTCGCATGCATCAAATGAACCAGGTTCAAATTGTAACGCCCGCCCTTATATCTACCCTCGGGGCGGGGTTACGTACAACTCAATCATATAGTAATATTTTTTTTTTCTATCTTCTAGCATGACATTAAAACAATAAAGCAAGGGCTAAGGACTAAGCATGCTTGTTAACTATCAAAGTCATTCTACAACCTGATAAGTTCACCAGTAATGTAACTCATAACATAATCAAATATAAAAGACTTCTAAAGGTAAACATTGTCATGCCAGGTCCATCTTAATCACCAACACTTATTGTTAGGGAACATAAACATAGGCATATTAAGTAGATATAGAATCATTCTTTCCCGAGCCACCACCCCACACATCTTCAGCCTTCCTGCCTCTTCCTCTAGTTCGAGTGTTCTTTACCTTTATCTGCAGCATAAGACAACACATAACTAGTAAGCATAAAAGCTTAGTAAGGGTCCGGTCCTACTCGCAAAATCCATACGAAAGCATACAGCATGTGTACATAACAAGACATAAGCATGAGTTCATCATGGCATACTAAACATCAAGTTTCTAAGCATGCAGCATATAGAATTTTAAGCATACCTATCTCATGCAATAAATGTTTTTCAAAGCAGTTCCATAATGGTATTACTTAAAAATACATCCATATCATATTGGGCCCTGTTGTGTACCAACTATCGCGCGGAACTATTGCGCGTTCCCTAATGAATTGGGGTAGCGAGCCACCAATTAATTAGAGCAGGACCCTTCCGTCCTACCGGAGCCATGACCTTACGTTAACATGCACCCCGGATTTGTTTAACGACCCCCTTACGAGTCGGGTACACAACTTTAAAAGTAAAATACTTATCATGCTTTTACATATATGCTAAGGAGTACTTCCACATTCATTCTCAAGGGACACACCACTCTTCAAGGGTGCTCATGATCCCTTAGGGACACACCACACAACATAAGGGGTGCTCTTGATCCCATACTTAATGAAGTATCCTTTCAAGCATCTTATTATACACATGACATGCATTTTATAAAGGTGCCCCCCAGGGGCTATAAGGCATGCTCATACATAGATCATAATTCAACCCCTTAAACATATCTTATATATGACAAGGTTGATCACATAAATCATATTCATATCATAGGAAGTGGTAGCATGCTTCATTGTTAAATCAAATGGTTCCTAACCCTAAAACTAGGGTTTTGGCCGAAAGTTAAGGGTAGGGTAGATTAGGTTTTTGACATCAAACATCCCCTACCAACATCCCACATATATATATATATATATATATATCATGTATCATACTATAGCATGCACCATGGGAGAAAATCAAGCAACCCTAACCCTAATCTAGGGTTGGCCGAAAGTCATCACTAGGGAAAGTCCAAGTTTTTCCTAATCCAACATTCCATTTAAACATCATTTGCATATACATATCATCATCCCAAACATAAGCATATCTCCTAGGGTACATCTTATACAATCATCACATATATACGCATATGATCTTACTAAACACAATCATAATCTCATAGGGTAAGTTGTCCTTCACAACCTCATATTTCATGCCTTGGCCAAATGTTACATGCTAAGGAATCCAATCAAACATTTCCTTTCAATATCACATGCATATACATCTCATATCATTTTACATAAGCATATCACATAAAATAATTTAACCTTCACAAACCCTAAGGTTTCATGCCTTGGCCGAATGGTGTAGGGTAGGAAAACTAGGGTTTTGAAATTAAACCTTCACACAAGCATTTATTCAAACACCTTGTCTACACTACTAGACATGGACACATCATAGGATAGCAAACAACCCAAAAACCCTAGCCTATTCTCCTTTGGCCGAAACTTGTAGGGTAGGGTAGGCTAGGTTTTTGACATCCAATCTTCACACAAACATTTACACAAACACTTTATCTACAATACTAATCATGGACATATCATAGGATAGCATGCAACCCCAAAAGCCTAACCTTTCTCCTCTTGGCCGAAAGTTGTAGGGTGGCTAACCCTACTTTTTGTTATCACAACATGAAGGAAACCAACATATATTCATACCCTAAGTTCCTAGGGATCTCCTCATGCAATAAGAAGTAACCAAGGCCTATTAAATGGAGGTGGCCGAAAGTTTCATAAAGGAGGAAGGTTTCCTTTTCAAAAACAACAATAAGAAGAAACATACAAATCAAACAATAACGATTACACTGCAGGCGAGGGGATACTTACATCCTTTCGCTTGAATTTCTACTTCTTTAAGTCCCTTAAGGTACCCTTGGTTGAAGGAGAAGTGAAGGTTCCTTCTTGCTAGAACTTCTCTAGACTCCTGGGCCCTAATAGAGGGCAAGATCCTTGGGAGCCTTCTTCCTTCCAATCCCCTAGGGTTAGAACCCTAGGGTGTGCCTTTTTCGAAAATGGAAAAGAGAGAGGAGGAAGAAGGAATTCGGTGGGGAGAAGTGAGGAAGAAGAAGAGGAAGTTACTCCCACCCCTTCCCTCTCTTATTTATACTTTTCTCATGAAAAGACATGTCTCTTCACTATTACACGCTTAACAAGCATGTTTCTTATTCTCTCAACAAGAAACAATGCTTGGTGTAGTGGTTAAGACATGGTGAGTGCAACTAGGAGGTTCAAGGTTCAATCCTTGGTCCCTCCTTTCTACCTCTCCTTTTTATCACAATTTGCACTAAGCCATATCAAAGCCCATTAAGCCAAGCCCATCATGAAATTTCATAATATTAATTATATTTCATGAATTAATATTATTTTATAATATTAATAATATTTCATGAATTCATATTATTTTATAATATTCCATAAATATTATTTCATAATATTTTTAATATTTCATATTCATGAATCCATAATATTTTATGATAATATTTCATGATTTTCCATAATAATATTTCATAACCTTCTATATGGGAAAATTTTGGGGCGTTACACAAATGATTCCAGAATTCCACATCAGTATAATTTGGTCATGCGTTTCTTGTTTACATGGCCAAGACAACAATGCCACATATAGGAGTCTATTTGATTATCTATTCGAGCACGTTTGTTGCTAACTTCGATATTAAAAATGTCATCGGATAAATCTAACGTGTAGATACCATTGCATAAAGTTTCGGTCCCATAAAAAACACCATTTAAAGTTATGTAACAGCAATTGTTACTAAAAGTTAAATGATAATCCTTTTCATTCAAGCATGAAATAGATAAAATGTTCTTTATTAACGAAGGAACAAAATAACAATTATCCAATTCTAAGACAAGTCCAGTAGGGAGATTTAGCAAATATGTTCCGATGGCAACAACAGCAATCTTTGCTCCATTTCCAACTCGCAAATTTGCATCTCCCTTGACGAGTCTTCTTCTATTCCTTAGCCCCTATATATCATTACATATATGTGAGCTACACCCAGTATTAAGTACCCAGGTGTACAAGGAAATAGAGTGACATTCAATAACGAAGATACCTGAAGAGGATGGGGCATCGGATGCCTTCTTCTTCAAGGACTCAAGATAAACCTTGCAGTTTCTTTGCCAGTGGCCCTCCTTGCCACAGTGATGGCAAGTGTCTTTTGGTATCTTTTCAGTCTTTTTGGCCTTTTTCTTCCTTCCCTTATTTTGTTCTTTGGGCTTCCTCTTAGAACCTTTCTTTGAGGAACCAACTAACTGTTAGGTATGGCTTGGTGGGTTTCCTAAGCGGATACCTGGTCGATCCGAGTAGAGAGTCGTTTCCCATCGACCGTCACGTGCCGTATCGAACGATTCAAATTGCAACTTAGTTAATTACCAAAATTGGCCTTGCAATTTGCTCGACCGTTCGATCGCGGAAAAGGCGACGAGTTGATTGCCGTCTTTTGAGTTTATGGTCGGGGTCTAGTTAAATAATTATTGACTATGATTCGCAATCAAAATAATTAAATAACAAACATGAAATGACGAGGCAATTGAATAAGGTACAAAAAATGAAAGGAGCCAAGGAAGAATATACCTTCCGTTACCTTACGATCTTCTACCGTATGACCCTCCCCTCTTGGACGTCGTGTGAGCGACGATCTACCAAGAACCGTGGTCACCAAGTTGATCTCTTCTCCTTGCGCCAATCAATCCCTTATCAAAGGGATGCCACCGACCGCTCCTACGAAGAAGATAATCAAAACAAAAATCCCCCTTTTACTCTCCTCGACTATTGCCGTGAGGAGGCAATTTCTTCTGATCTCCCAGACATCTGCTCCAAGCGATGCAATTTCTTTTTCTCCAAGAAATTGCCGATGCTCTCAGAATTCTTCTCCCTCTTCCACTGCTCCAAGAGGCAATTTATAAGAAATTGCTGTGAGGGAACTTAATTGCATGCAAATGCAATTACTCGGAGATTGGAGCAGTTTTAATTGCTGGCATGCAATTAATCACGCGTAGAGAAGCAACACATGCAATTAATTGGAGAAGAAACGAACTTAATTGCATGCGTTGCAATGAATTGGAATTGCATGCGTTGCAATGAATTGGAGAAGAAGCAATTAATTGGAATTGTATGCGTTGCAATTCATTGGAGAAGAATAAAATTAATTGCATGCATTGCAATTAATGGGACAAGTGAACTTTTCTCTTCTGTTCGGCGTCGCCGAGTGAAACGAGGGGGAGAGAGAGAGGAGAGGAGAGGCTAGGATTTATTATGATCTATTGGATTAATTACAATTATCAATTTGGTTCCATACCATCATGGGATATTTATAGGGCTACGATAGGGACCATAAGGAGGAGTTGGATCTTGGCCTACTAATGGATCCGAACCTGGTCCATTAATAAGGATTCATTCCACTAAAGGACCCTCATTGAATTACCTCACCAACTCCCATATTTACATATGGGCTCCACTTATTAGGAGTCGTCTATCCCCCCATGTTTAAGATATCGAATGCCCGTTAATTAATTTAAATTACTGACAATTCAAATTAATTAACCTCTAGATCCTTGACTAGTACCACTCAACCTTATCATCGTGCCGGATCAAATCCACCTGCAGGGTTTAGCACGATGAACCTTTTGAGCTCATCAAGGGGGCATCATCATCCCGACTCACCAGGACACGGATTCCGTCAATAATCAACGACACACCATATAATTAATATTATTTCCCAACTTACCAGGCCTATCGATCTAACAGAATATATCTCGCCTATTGGTAAATCAAAGAACTATTAATTAATTATATGTGTCCGTTATTATATCGGGATTTAGGAATCGTACTCCATAATAAATCTGAGGTTCTATCCAATTATTAAGTCAATACAAATTGGATGACCTCTGATTTTGGTCCTGCTCAATGTACTCAAAGCATACTAGTGTAATTCTATGGAAAAGACCAACCATACCTAATTACACTACAACCATCCCGATCGTTTGTCCAATTCCATCTAGGTTGTGAGCCTCTACTTATACTAGGCAAGAAACTGATAACATGATCTTCCGTGTAACACCACACACCATGTTATCTACAATGCAAAGTAATTGGACTACATGCATATACTAATATAAATAGGCACTTAGTGTAGTTGTGATTCTCTTTTCAAAATAAAGATCTTCATATATATAAAAGAAGCATGTCTTTCGGTATACACATCTATCAATCTCCCACTTATACTCAAAGACTTTGCTGTTCTCTCATAGTCATACATCTGACTCCCATATCCTCCACATGTCGATCAAAAGCTCTAGCTGGAAGAGCTTTAGTGAAAGGATCTGCAAGGTTGTCCTCTGATGCAATCTTGGTGACAGCCACTTCACCTCGCTTTACGATTTCTCGTATCAGATGGTACTTGCGCTCTATGTGTTTACTTGCCTTATGGGCTCGTGGTTCCTTCGAGTTTGCAACTACACCACTGTTATCACAAAAGATTGTGATAGATCTTGGTAAACCAGGAATCACATCCAAGTCCATGATGAAGTTCCTGAGCCATACAGCTTCTTTATCTGCCTCTGAGGCTGCCACATACTCAGCTTCCATGGTGGAGTCCGCTATGCATTTTTGCTTGACACTCCTCCAAACAATGGCTCCACCTCCTAAAGTAAATACAAATCCTGAGGTAGACTTACTCTTGTCCCTGTCTGACTGGAAATCCAAATCTGTATAACCGACAGGGACTAATTGGTCTGCCTGATAAACCAGCATATAATCCCTAGTACATCTCAGGTATTTCAATATATGCTTTACCGCATTCTAATATCCCTGTCCAGGGTTACTTTGATATCTGCTAACCATGCCCACGGCAAAACAGATGTCTGGTCTCGTACACAACATAGCATACATTAGGCTTCCCACTGCCGAAGCATAAGGAATCGCCTTCATTTCCTCTATCTCCTTTGATGTTTTCGGACACATCTCCTTGGATAGAGGAACTCCATGCCTGAAGGGAAGGAAACATTTCTTGGAGTTTTCCATGCTAAAACGAGCCAGGACAGTGTCAATATATGAAGTTTGGGATAAGCACAACATTCTTTTCCGGCGATCCCTTATGACCTTGATCCCAAGGATGTGACCCGCTTCTCCTAAGTCCTTCATATCAAACTGTTTTGACAACCAAACCCTTACGTCTGATAACACTTTGACATTGTTGCCAATCAACAAAATGACATCTATGTAAAGTACAAGAAAAACCACTACGTTTCTGTCACATCTCTTATATACACATGACTGGGCTTTGAGTAAATCCATATGACTGGATTACTTCATCAAAGCGAATGTTCCAAGATCATGAAGCTTGCTTCAATCCATATATGGACCGATTAAGCTTGCATACTAGATGCTCTTTGCCCTTTTCAATGAACCCTTCTGGCTGCTTCATGTAAATGGTCTCCTCAAGACTTCCATTAAGGAAAGCTATCTTGACGTCCATCTGCCATACCTCATAGTCCATATGAGCTGCTATAGACAAGAGAATCCGGATCGACTTAAGCATGGCTACCAGTGAAAAGGTCTCCTCATAATCGATACCCTCTTTCTGAGTATACCCTTTCACAACAAGCATAGCTTTGAAGGTCTCAATCTTCCCGTCTGATCCTCTCTTCCTTTTGTAGATCCACTTGCATCCAATGGCTTTCACACCATCGGGTAGTTCTACTAGCTCCCAGACATGATTAGAATCCCTAGATTCTATCTCAGAGTTCATTGCCTTTTGCCAAGAATATGCATCCTTATCTTGTAGGGCCTCGTCATAGGTCCAGGGATTTGGTTCATGTTTACCAGAGACCAAGTCTGAAGACTCTCCCAAAAACATGAACCTTTCAGGCTCTCTAACAACCCTCCCACTACGATGAGGCAACACCTGTGTATCTTCTGTGACACGCGGTACAGTGACTTGTGCTGTACCCTCTTGTACAATTGGTCCTAATGTTGGAATGTCCCCTCTTAACTCTTCAAGCACTAGTCTACTCTTGGGCTTATGGTTCATCACATAGTCTTTTTCTAAGAATCTGGCATTCGTGCTAACGATTACCTTCTGATCCTTAGGATTATAGAATAGACCACCCTTCATTCCTCTAGGATAGCCTACGAACAAACATACCTCCGTACGAGATTCCAACTTATCAGTATCTCTCTTCAGCACATGTGTTGGACTACCCCAAATGCGAACATGTCCTAGACTGGGCTTGCACCCAGTCCACAGTTCTGTTGGAGTAGAAGGGACTGACTTAGTCGGAACCAAGTTCAGTATGTACGCTGCTGTTTCCAGAGCATATCCCCAGAACGAATCAGGTAAGTCTAAATAGCTCATCATTTACCTAACCATTTCCATAAAAGTCCTATTTCTTCTTTCTGCCACACCGTTCTGTTGGGGCGTACCGGGTGCAGTCAGCTGGGACTGAATCCCAGCTTCTAATAGGTAGGTCCTAAACTCTCCAGAGAGGTACTCACCACCACGATCAGATCGTAGTGTCTTGATACTTTTGCCTCGATGTTTCTCCACATCAGCCTTGAACTCCTTGAATTTATCAAAGCATTCAGACTTGCGGCGTATCAGGTAAATGTATTCATACCTTGAATAATCGTCAATGAAGGTGACGAAATATTCAAAGCCACCTCTAGCCTGGATTGACATAGGACCATATAAATCAGAATGAATCAGTTCTAGCACATCTTTGGCCCTATACCCCTTAGCCTTGAAAGGCCTCTTGGTCATCTTACCTTCTAAGCAAGACTCACAGGTCGGGAAGTCTTCCACCACTAATGAACCCAAGGGCCCATTAGCTATCAACCTCTGAATCCTACTAAGGTTAATATGACCAAGCCTAAGGTGCCAAAGATATGTCTGATTCATCTTAGAAGGCTCCTTTCTCTTATTTAAGTTAGACGATGAGCTATTGACCTCTTTGGGAGTCCTTGGTTCTAGAGTGTATAGATTGCCAATCATAGTACCCGAACAGATAATCTCTCTATTTCTTTTTATAACAACTTTGTTATTGAAAGCAACAGAATATCCATCCATAATTAACATAGAAACTGAAATCAAATTCTTTCTAAATGTGGGTACATATAAGCAATCTCTCAGAACTAATACTTTATTTCTCTCAAAAGACAAATAAAAAACTCCCACTGAAACTGCTACCACTTTCGTAGCATTGCCCATATAGACCACGATTTCTCCTTCAGCTAGCCGTCGGGTTTCCTGGAACCCCTGCAGAGTATTGCAGACATGGTCAGTGGCTCCCGTATCTACACGCCAGGTATTGGTAGATAGCACCGCTAAACATGTTTCAATGACTAAGCATGACGAAATACCTTTATCTTGACAACGGGGACAGTCCGCCTTCCAGTGTCCAGTTTGCTTACACGTGAAGCATTTGCCTTTCGGCTTCTTCACGCTAGTCCGATATCCCTGCGATGTAGCTGCCTTCTTAAACCCTCCTTGTTTCTTCTTCTTCCTGCCTTTCGACATAGAAGAGGAAACCCTTTGAGTCACTAAGGCATGCGAGTTCTGGCGAAAGAGCCCCTCTGTCGACTGGAGTTCTCCCAGGAGTTCCCCCAATATATACTCATGCTTATTCATGTTATAGTTGAGCCGGAACTGCTCAAAACTCTTAGGCAGAGATTGGAGTATTATATCGACCTGGGATTCCCCATCGATAGATCCTCCAAGCACCTTAATCTCGTTGAGGTGGGCCATCATCTTTAGGACATGATCCCTCATGGGTGTCCCTTCGACCATAGTGGTCGTCATCAGATTCTTCATCGCCAGCTGCCTAGCTGCACGACTCTGGTGCCCGAAAAGCTCTTGAAGGTTCAGCATCATATCACAAGCAGTTGGCATGGCCTGATGCTGATGTTGCAATACATTCGACATGGATGCCAGAATGTAACACCGCGCCATCTCATCTGCCTTAACCCATTTCTTGTAATGCTCCTTCTGCCCTACACCAGAATTGTCACTAGGCTTATCAGGACATTTTTCGGTGAGCACAAATTTGTACTCTTCAGCCGTAAGGACTATGTCAAGGTTTCTCTTCCAGTCAATATAGTTTGGTCCAGTAAGTTTATTCTCCTTAAGTATTGTAGCTAGTGGGTTAAAAGCCATTTTGAAAATCCTAAGAATCACAACAGACACTAGTTTAGAAATTGAAAATAAATTGATTCCTCACAACAATAAATTTTCGAAATCAACCAATACCTCTAAACACCGAGAAATTCACATGCCATGATAGTGTGGACGTATACGAATTTCCACATTCGTAAGAGGAGGTTTTACCCATTAATCTTACTAACTTGTCAACCAAACTTTTGACAAGTAAGATTAATAGTTGGTCCACTTCGGCTCTGCAAAATAATAGCAGTGACTCCGATGGGGAGGATACTATTATTCACATCTAAGTGTTCACCATTACACGACACTAAGAAAATTATCTCTGATTATGTGTCTTCCGATGGGGATGTACACACGCTCTTTAAAAATTTTCTATAGTCTTTTCCAACCCAGTGATCCGTAGAACAACTCCATCTGATGGGGAGGAAGACACTTAGAGCTGACACGCAGCCTTGTTCGCATCACTTATCGAATTGTAATGGAAGCCATGGGACCCTTAGGGTCCCTCTCCCACTTAGTAATTTATTATGAGAAATTTTAACTAGCACATTCACACAACAAGCACATAACCAACATATGAAAAATAAAAAAAATTCTAGATTTTCCAACTTTCATGGCCTTGGTCTCCAATGCGCCTCCAGTCGTGTCGTCACCTCGTTAACCCTGAGGATTTATTAATTACAATAATTGCAAAACCATTCACACAATCATTATTTGGCCATGATAAGTTGGAATCTCGTGCTTGCAACACAATGTTAGCCTACGCACATCCACATATCATCCAACTAAATAAAATGTATGAAAATGCAAAAAATTAACCAATCCTCAAACATACAAAGACGGAAACCGCAGCTCTGATACCAATTATTGGGTATGACTTGGTGGGTTTCCTAAGCGGATACCTGGTCGATCCGAGAGACCTACCTATGCCTACGGATCAAAAAATTTAATCCGAATAGAGAGTTGTTTCTCATCGACCGTCTCGTGCCGTATCGAACGATTCAAATTGCAACTTAGTTAATTACCAAAATTGGCCTTACAATTTGCTCGACCGTTCAACCACGGAAAAGGCGACCAGTTGATCATCGGTTTTTGTGTTTATGGTCGGGGTCTAGTTAAATAATTATTAACTATGATTCGCAATCAAAATAATTAAATAACAAACATGAAATGACGAGGCAATTGAATAAGGTACAAAAAATTAAAGGAGCCAAGGAAGAATATACCTTCCATTACCTTACGATCTTCTACCGTATGACCCTCCCCTCTTGGACGTCGTGTAGACGACGATCTACCAAGAACCGTGGTCACCAAGTTGATCTCTTCTACTTGCGCCAATCAATCCCTTATCAAAGGGATGTCGTCGACCGCTCCTACGAAGAAGATAATTCAAACAAAAATCCCCCTTTTACTCTCCTAGACTATTGCCGTGAGGAGGCAATTGCTTCTGCTCTCCCAGACTTCTGCTCCAAGCGATGCAATTTCTTTTTCTCCAAGAAATTGCCGATGCTCTCAGAATTCTTCTCCCTCTTCCACTGCTCCAAGAGGCAATTTATAAGAAATTTCTGTGAGGGAACTTAATTGCATGCAAATGCAATTAATCGGAGATTGGAGCAGTTTTAATTGCTGGCATGCAATTAATCACGCGTAGAGAAGCAACACATGCAATTGATTGGAGAAGAAACGAACTTAATTGCATGCGTTGCAATGAATTGGAATTGCATGCGTTGTAATTCATTGGAGAAGAAACAATTAATTGGAATTGCATGTGTTGCAATTCATTGGAGAAGAATAAAATTAATTGCATGCATTATAATTAATGGGACAAGAGAACTTTTCTCTTCTGTTCGGCGCCGCCGAGTGAAACGAGGGGGAGAGAGAGAGGAGAGGAGAGGCTAGGATTTATTATGATCTATTGGATTAATTATCAATTATCAATTTGGTTCCATTCTATCATGGGATATTTATAGGGCTACGATAGGGACCATGAGGAGGAGTTGGATCTTGGCCTACTAATGGATCCAAACCCGGTCCATTAATAAGGATCCATTCCACTAAAGGACCCTCATTGAATTACCTCACCAACTCCCATATTTACATATGGGCTCCACTTATTACGAGTCGTCTATCCCCCCGTGTTTAAGATATCGAATGCCTATTAATTAATTTAAATTGCTGATAATTCAAATTAATTAACCTCTAGATCCTTGACTAGTACCACTCAACCTTATCATCGTGCCGGATCAAATCCACCTGCAAGGTTTAGCTCGATGAACCTTTTGAGCTCATCAAGGGGGCATCATCATCCCGAATCACCAGGACACGGATTTCGTCAATAATCAACGACACCATATAATTAATATTATTTCCCAATTTATCAGGCCTATCGATCTAATAGAATAGATCTCGCCCATTGGTAAATCAAAGAACTAATAATTAATTATATGTGTCTGTTATTATGTTGGGATTTAAGAATCGTACTCCATAATAAATCTGAGGTTCTATCCAATTATTAAGTCAATACAAATTGGACGGCCTCTGGTTTTGGTCCTGCTCAATGTACTCAAAGCACACTAGTGTAATTCTATGGTCAAGACCAATCATACCTAATTACACTACAACCATCCCGATGGTTTGTCCAATACCATCTCGGTTGTGAGCCTCTACTTATACTAGGCAAGAAACTGATAACATGATCTTCCATGTGACACCACACACCATGTTATCTACAATGCAAAGTAATTGGACTTCATGCATATACTAATATAAATAGGCACCTAGAGTAGTTGTGATTCTCTTTTCAAAATAAAGATGTTCATATATATAAAAGAAGCATGTCTTTCAGTATACACATCTATCACTAACAGTACCATCTTCTGATCCTACTTTACAGAAGGCTCTACAGTCTTCAGCTGGTTAAGCAACTTAGGAATGGTAGTCTCCAGTTTGTTCATCCTATAGTTCATCATAATCTGTGATAACTCTTGGGCAAACAATGCAGAATTAAGTCAATACTTAGTTCGTGATCCATTGCAAATCTGAGTGTGCCTAGTCGCTCAATGTACCCCAACATCTTCAACACAAACTATGAAATAGAAGTGCCTTCCTGCATCCGAGAATGCATCGATATACATTAATTAATTCCTATTTATTTTTTGAATTGAATAACCCTTTTTATCAATTTTGGGAGTTCGTAGGAACATCTCCAAATAGATTGATATCCAACCATAGATAAGAACAACCATGGCTAGAGTCCATCAAGTTATTCTTAGCTATGAAGGTAGGTAATTATACCGATTACATATTATACATATGTAACTATCACATTATGCTATCAACTAATTGAATGTTTGCATAAATCATTGGGTTGTTAACACATTAACAAGTATGCAACAATACACATAGCACCCAACTGCACCTCTCTTTACATCGACCTTGGTTGTGACACAACAAATCGATGCTCCAAGCTTAAGGCTGACCCATTAATCAAGAAATAGTTTTAATATGGTTGGGGGTCATTCAACTGTTTAGTCAGGCTTGGACGTGTCCAACAACCAAAACTAAATTTGACCTCTGACTCCAACTATATTAATCATAAACTAATTCCATGGTTTGAACATGTTGAGGTTCAAGCCGGGCATGGATGTGTCCATCAACCCAAACGAGAATCAAAACTCTGGTTCTAACCATATTAATGAAAGATGTTGACCTTAATATTTTGTAAGGGGTTTTGGGTCTCATCCTTTTCTTTTATGTATATTCATGACATATAATTATGTCATATTCTAATGATTTTCTTTATAAAGTATGTATGTAACTTAATTTCTCAAGTCTTATTAATTGAATTAGGAATCGGATTTCCTAATTCTAATTTCATACTTTATTCAAGGAATTATTTTTGGGAAATAATTTCCTAAATTATCATAATCAATTTCGGAAATAATATGTTTAAGACTTTGATTTCTCTAAATCAAATCTTATTAAATTAAGAGACAGATTCCCTTAATTCAACCACATATTATTTTCATGAAAATCTTATTTAAGAAAATATACTCTATAGGAAACAATTTTCCTAATTAATTTTGGAGACAATAATATGTAAGAGCATCACCTCATAAATCAAATAAGGAAATTATCGTTTGAGAATCACCTCAAAAATTTCCAAGATTTGATCACATATTTTATTTATGGAAAATTAATATCAATAACTTAATTTGGATGACTCCCCGAGGCTCAATCCAAAATAAGGATTTGATAGTATAAATTCAATTTAGGAAATTTAATTATAACAACTAACTTTAAATTGGACGGCTCCCCGAAGGCCAATCCAAAATAAAGAATTTTGAAAATAATTTAATTTCTAATTATGAATTTAAATGTCAATTAATATTCCCATAATTTGTCTAGACTTTCTTGAAAGAAATTTCTCAAAATTGCGAGCTTTCAATAAATGGAAAGTTTCCAAAAATAAAAGGTTTTCAGAATAATTGTAAGTTTCTGGTACAAAGAAAACTTACGTTTATCCAAAATTGAAAAAATTTCCAAAATGAGAAATTTCCAAAATTGGAAAGTTTCCAAAAATGGAAATTTTTCACAATTATCATAAAATTTTAGAAACAGGGATATTTCAAAAGTCTACGAAATTTCATGATGATTTCCAAACTTTGAAATTCCTAAATCGAAAATTTACCATAATTGGAAAGTTTCCATAATTGGAAAAATTTCCAAAATTGAGATCATGAAAGTTTTCCGCAATAACAATTATATGATTATGTCGAACACAAACCTCGGCTCTGATACCACTGTTGGGACCGAGTGCATGTTGACATGGATGCGGGTTCGTAATTTTAAAATTAATTACGTGCAGCAGAAGGTTTATCATAAATAATTTCTTAAATTATTTAACCACACATCTAAGCATGCAACTTTATCTTGTGTAGACATGATCATATATTTAAAATTTTGTAGAAACATAAACTAATTTACTTATTGTTGGGATCGGGTGCATGTTGACATGGATGCGGGTTCGTAATTTTTAAAATATATTACGTGCAGCTGAAGATTTAGCATAAATAATTTCCCAAATTATTTAACCACACATCTAAGCATGCAACCTTATATTGTGTAGACATGATCATATATTAAAATTTTGCAGAAAGTAAACTAATTTACTTAATACCTCGCGTAACTCGAAGGAAGGGACGAGATCCAACCGTAAGTGTCCCTTGGAAGCTCCGCCTCTATTCGCGTCCACGCCGAGTTTTCTTCGGGATGACTTCGTAAAGCCACGAGTTTCGTGCCGACAAGAACTACTAGATTCTCCAAAGGCACGACAAGAATACCAAGAGAGAGATGGGAAGACTAACCACCAAACGAAGAATGGAATCAAGATTCCGGGAGGAAGGAAGGAGTTGCGCCCGCTTCTTCTTCTTCTTCCGCAGCTGCTTGGTGGTGGCTGAAGCTCACGGCAAAGGGGAGGGCCTCTAGGGCCGGTGGCACTAGAGGAGGGAGAGAGAGAGAGAGGGAGAGAGAGAGGGCTTATTCCTTGATCTCTTCGATTAATCTCCAAGCCTTGCCTTGGTTCCATTATATAGTAGCCTCTCAATCGCCAAGTCTCCTTTTTATGGAATAAATTTTCATAAGAAATTTATCATATAAATTTTTCTATGAATTATTCCATCATACCAAGTTTTTATTATAATTTAATTTATAATAAAAACAACCATGTCTCCCCATTTATTATGGAAAGAAATTTCTTTATATAAATTTCTTAATCATGGTAAATCAATCCATTATTGATTTTATAAAATAAAATAAACCAATCCATAGTTCATTTTAATTTTCATGAAAAATAAATCTCTTTATATAAATTTCTTTATCCGTAATTTTATAAAACAAACCACGCTCTGTTTATTTTATAATTTGAACCAAACAATTTGGTTCTCCCCTTTTAATGTGGTCGGCCAAACAAAGAGGGTGGGGACCCTCTTTGGCCGGGCAAACCCAAGCCTATACCATACGAATTAAACTCATTTAATTCGTCCAATAAGCCTTCAAAAGACTTAGCCATTTTATGCTTCCGATGCGTCTCTGAAAAATTCAGATTCGACTTATCTCTCTTGATCGGAAAATCCAATTTTCAACTCGTTTTAAATCCCTCGGATTACTCGTAGTGCGTGTGACTAAATAGGCTTTCGATTTATGTTGGCCGTCTATAATCAACCAATTATAGAACGATCATGAGTGGCACCTAGTAGTACATCATGACCCCCAATTAATCGAAAGATCAACGGTTGACCTCAGAAATAATTCTGAAACCCTTCAGCAGCTATAATGAGTCGTGCCCCATTCCCTTCACCATCTTATACCCACTTGGTTTAGGACACGGTCTATGTGTGTCAGTCCCCACTAGGCTGACTACGTCACACCTAGCCAAGCAATGTTATTCTCGTCCTACGGATTCTAGTTACTCTCATGTTTCTAAGAGATTCATACTCACAACATGTGATGCTCTGGCCAGAGGCTTCGAGTAACAATCCGACGATAGGCCTTGGGTATACATCTCCTCGCAAGGAGTGGTGAATCCTTTGTAGGCTGCTCAAACATCTTCGGGCACTTCGGCTTATACCCAACCATCCTGGGTCCACACCTCCTTAGAGATGCTTGCTTAAGATGTCAAAGTATATGTCTCCATGACCAAGATGACTTGAACACCGCAAGTCAAAGTAATATCAGACTTAAGCTGCAGTAAGAACTTCATTGACATATCTATATGTAGATTACCATATGAAGTTTTATAGCCAGTCACTCCAATGAATTAGTTCCCTTAACTAGCATTCATGTTTATCTCTGGGCATCCCAATGTCTCTAGCCAGTGAGAATCAGCTGATTAGAGAATAACCCATGCTAGTGTCAACAGAATTGATAGTGTCCGTATTTATCAATTCATCGACTAGGGACAATTTCAATACTTCACAATTGCACATGTAGAGATAATCACTAGTTGTGAATTCATCACAAATTCTCTTATGCTGTGAATTGTATTACGGACATTCAGTAAATGAGTTTAAGATCTCAATCAAATACACAAACATGTATACTCAAATAGTGAATATTCATTTATTAAAATAAATGATTACAATCATAAGACGATTGCCTTAGGACACTTTTCTCACAATACTAACAAACTCCCACTTGGCCTAATACTAATCGCAACGGTATCCAATACCACAGGCTCTAACATGACCCTCAAACTTGCTTTGAGGCAAGGCCTTAGTTAAAGGATCCGCTAAATTCCTTTCAGTGGGAATTTTCTCAATTTGTATATCATTCCAACTTATAATCTCTCTGATCAGATAATAGCGGCGAAGCACATGTTTGGATCGTTGATGAGACCTTGGTTCCTTTGCTTGTGCAATAGCTCCATTGTTGTCGCAGTAAACCGGCACTGCTTCATCAATGGTTGGAACCACACCAAGTTCTGAGACAAACTTCTTGTAACGACCCGAAAAATTCTCTTAATATTTTCTTAAAATATTAAGCATGTCTAGATAATTTTCCAAGGGACCTAGAAATATTAATGCAGACTTTGGCCTAGAAAATCAATGTTTTCTCATTTAAATTGGGAAAAAGGGCACTAATGGGCCTTATATGGGTTTTTTAGTACTATAATTATTGGAGAATTTTAGGGAAAAATTAATATAAATATAAAGGGGTTTTAATAAGAAATATTAACATAATTATGGGGGAATTTTTATAGAATTTTCAGAATTTTGGAAAAAAATCATAGAAAATAAAAGGGAAAATAAAAATAAAAATAAGGTGCATGGACCAAGGATTGAACCTTGGACCTCTTGTATAACCATGCATGCTCTAACCAACTAACCTAGCAAGGGATTTCTATGAAGAAATGAAGTGGATATAGGTTAAGGCTTAGAAGAAGAGGAAGAGTCATGGAGATACTCTTCATTTGCCTACTTGATGAGTTATAAAGAGGGGGGGGTTTGGGAGTTACTTCTTCCTTCCATCAATTCGATTTTCTTCCTCCTCCTCCCCTCATCCTAGACGAAACCTCAAGGAGAGGTTTTCCTTTGGAGAACTCCACAAGAAGGTCCCATCACCAAGATCTAAAGGTTTTCCAAGGCTACAAGGGCAAAGGTGTTCAAGGGTCCAAAGGATTTGCAATTTTCTTCTCTTTTAAGCTCTAAAAATCAAGATCAACCAATGTAAGTCTCCCTCACCTGTGGTATAATAGTTACTTATGTTTTAGCATGATTTATTGGTTGGTTTTTGGACTTGATGTTGAAAGAAACAAAACCAAGCACCCTAGAGACCCTATGGGTTTCGGCCACTAGGTTTTAGGGTCCATGATGATGCTAAAAATCTTGATAATGTTGTTTAATATTCTCTCATGATGTCTAGAGATTAAATATAATTTTTGAGAATTTTTGGGGTACCCTAGGATACCCTAAGGTTTCGGCCAATATCAATAACCCATGGGTAGGGTTGGGTCTAAAACCTCAAGTGTATGTTTGATGTATTATCATGATATAAGGGAGATGGAGGGTGTTTATGTGAATGTTTCACGTGGCCTAGGAACCCTATAGGTTTCGGCTAAGTACCCTAATAGGGTGGAAGGTTAGGATTTATTCCAAGTAAGGGCCCCAATGGCCCTATGGTAAGGTGTGGTTGGTGTTTAACAATTGATTTGGGGATTTTAATGGAATTTGTCCATGCCCCCATGGCCTTGAAGTTTCGGCCAAGAGCAAGATTAGGGATAATGGATTAGGGTTGGTCTTAAGAATGGGATCAAATGTTTCCTATGGCCTAGTATGTATGTATGAGATGTTGTTGAAAAGTTATATGAAGTTCCATGGACCTATTGTTCCTTGGGGCTTTCGGCCAAGGACCTAACCTAGGGCTAGGGTTGGGTTAAACCTACAAAGATGCTTGTGTATAGGTTACCAAGATGTATGTTTAAGTAAGATGGAAGAAGTTCAATGTTAACCAAACCCTTAGTCATATGTCATGAATTATATGTTAGGTCATAAATGTTTAGACATGTGCCATGATTTATGAATGATATGTATGTATGCCATGTCTTATGAATGATATGTATGTATGCCATGCTTTATGAATAATTTGTATGTATGTCATGCTTTATGAATGACGTGTACATATGTCATGTTTAACAATGAAAATGAAGAATGAAGTTAAAGTTCATGTCTTTAAGGCATAACGATGATGTCAAGTATGATGAATGAATGAATATGCTATGAATGATGATGAATGAAAAAGCATATGAAAACATTTTATTTTATTTTATGGGCTTGTACCGGACCTAAGTAAGCTCCACGGTTCTGGACTACCGATGAAGCTGTCCACGGTTCGGGACTACCGATGAAGCTGTCCTTACGGTTCGGGACTACCGATGAAGCTGTCCTTACCCTAGTAGGTCGAGATTAGCTACCTCGTATTTACTTAGGGATGCGCGCATATGATGAATGAATGTGGTACAAGCCAGGGCCCAATGAATGTTATGATTATGTTCAAGTATTTAAAAGCATGTTTTAAAGATTAAGCATCCTTATATATATATGCACAATTGCCACATGCATCCATTCATGTTATGCATTATGTTATGAAAAGTATGTTTAGGAAAAGTATGTTTATGCAAGGTATGCTAATGCAAAGTATGTTCATGTTAGATTATGATGTCATGATTTAATTATGTTTATGCTAAGTTAGAATGCCATGATTTTATTTATGTTCATGCTAGATTATGATGCCATGATTTAATTATGTTTATGCTAAGTTAGAATGCCATGATTTTATTTATGTTTATGCTAAGTTAGAATATCATGATCTTATGCTAGTTTAGGATGCCATGATTTAATTATGTTATGCTAAGTTAGGATGCCATGATTTTATTTATGCCCATGCTAATTTTTGAAGCCATGATTTAATTAGGTTTGTGCTAAGTTAGGACGCCAGGATTTTATTTCGGTTCATGCTAAGAATGTTTGTGAGGTTATGTTTATTATGTTATGTCTATGCCAAGTGTTATGCTATGCTATGAATGTTTACGATGTTTATGTCTATGCCAAGTATTATGTCATGCTATGAATGTTTACGATGTTTATGTCTATACCAAGTATTATGTCATGCTATGAATGTTTACGATGTTTATATCTATGCCAAGTATTATGTCATGCCATGAATGTTTTTATGGTTATGTTTTATGCCATGCTACGAATGTGATTAAGCCATGTCCATGACATGTCGAATGTATGCTAAGTGATGATAAGGCTTATGTTCTAAGTAAAGCACTAAGTATGTTAATGTTTCATATGCTCATGATTAAGTGATGGATGGTTTTAGTGAGTAGGAAAGACTAAGCCTGTGTGCTTATAGTCTTATTTTCATTATACCGCAGTTCATGCAAGGGGACAGTAAGGAAGCAGCAGGAGGGCATTGCAGCATGTGTGTGATAGTGACTTGGCCAAGAAACAATATGTTTGCTCATCTTATGATAGAACCTTACCTTTACTAGTATGTGCTTGAATGTGACTCTATGACATGATGCTAAGTATGACATGATGGTAAGTATGACATGATATGATGCTAAGTATAAAGTTAATATGCTAAGTTCCCATGTTATAATGTTAGGAATGGTAGTAAGTGCATGTAGGTGTAAGTTAAAGGTTTCCGCTGCATTAGGATGTCTACATGACCTAAGTATGTTAACGTAACGCCGCTTAATGAAAAAAAAAGTGGGCGTTACAGGTTGGTATCAGAGCAGTAACCATCTCACTACACACACATCAATCCCTCTTCCTGCAGCTTCCAAGTAAGTACCTCTTTGCATATCTTATGATAGTAAGCACTTTTTGGATACTTTATGATTTTAGGAATATGCAAGTATGAACGATGGTTATGATGAAAAGTATTTTAGGATATGTACTTATGAACGATATATATTTTTGTTTTTATGTGAATCAAATACTTTAGAGTAATATGGGGGTAGGAATAATAATAACTCATATTATCCATACTTGTCCTTTATGAAGGAAAGCATAGCTAGAAGACAGAGTAACAGAATTAATGAGACTACCTTATCGTCCGACCTGATACTCAATATACCTTATATCATAACCTATCTTAAGTCACATCATAAGACAATCATGTATAAGTATTCTGCCTTATAGATTAGGTCTATGTTAGTCATAATATAATTAGTCATAAGTGTGAGCTATCATATAGGTTCTTAATATAAGATTATTATAAGTATAAAGTATACTAATTCCTTATCATATAAGTATTGTCATAATTCACCTATCATATAGGTTCTTAATATGAGCCTACATACAGGTTGACATATGTCATCTCAACCTATAAGTTATCACCTATACATATTATTCCATAAGCAATTATAAGTATTATACCTATAATTTATATGATAAATAACTATAATTTATGATATTATGTATAACCTATAATATAGTCTCATGTAGGGAATTATATGATAGCCTACATACATAAGATTATAACACTCTCACCTATGTTAGCGTATAGTATTAGTTCCATTATACTAATGCTAATGTAATTAATGGTATAAGTCATACGGTATAACCTAAAATGATACGCATAGGGTAGTGTTCTAATTATATTAACACTTATTATAGATCCTGTGTCCACTATATTTCCATACTAATTATAAATATTAGTATTATCAACGTATGTTTCACTATTATCTTATATATAATATATAAGATTACCTTAAGTTATTTTATGGTAATGTAATAAATATAATCTCACTTATCATATAATAACCATTAACTAATGTAATTCATAGCTTAGGTTGTGAACTAAGATTTCGGAACCAAACTATTATTAGGTTTACCCATAATTATAATAAGTATATAATTATGATATATGCCTATAATTACATCATAGGGCTATTAATGACACTAGCTCAATTATGACAATCATGTATGTCACTTATATCATCAAGGATATAAGTATAAATGGCCGTGAGTAAAATACACATAATCACATATGTCAAATTGGCAATATTATGAGTTCCTTGAATTAAAGAATTAACCCTTATTCGATGCATCCGGGATCCACCAAAATGTATCAAGACCTGAAGGAGAAATTCTGGTGGTCCGGTATGAAGAGAGACGTGGCTCAGCATGTTAGTACTTGCCTGACCTGCCAACGAGTGAAAGCAGAACACCAGCGACCCGGAGGAGTTCTGCAGCCACTAGCGATTCCGGAGTGGAAATGGGAAGACATCTCTATGGATTTCATTTCAGGACTTCCCAGGACTACGAATGGATATGATGCAATATGGGTGATTGTGGATAGGCTGACAAAGTCTGCTCACTTCTTGGCGATCAAGATGACTTATTCGATTGAGCAACTGGCTCAATTATATGTTAAGGAAGTAATTAGGCTTCATGGAGTTCCCAAGACTATCATCTCAGATAGGGATGGTCGCTTTACTTCGCATTTTTGGGAATGCGTTCAGAAGTCTCTCGGCACTAAATTGCGATTTAGCACCGCCTTTCACCCTCAGACTGACGGGCAAACTGAACGGGTGAATCAAGTACTAGAAGATATGTTGAGAGCTTGTTCCCTGGATTTCAAGGGAAGTTGGTGTCGATATCTATGCTTAGCAGAATTCACTTACAATAATAGCTACCAAGCTACTATCGGAATGACACCTTATGAAGCCTTGTATGGGAGGAGATGTAGGTCTCCGATCTGTTGGTACGAGGGTGGTGAAAAGAAGGAAATGAGGCTCACAACGGATGTTATCGACAGCGCCACCCGAGCTATACAGAATATTCGACAATGGATAGAAACTGCTCAGAGCCGGCAGAAGAGTTATGCCGATGTCCGGGTAGACCCTTGGAATTTAATATTGGAGATTGAGTGTTTCTCAAAGTGGCCCCTATGAAAGGGGTGACAAGATTTGGGAAGAAAGGAAAACTAAGTCCGCGCTATGTGGGGTCATACCTGATTCTGAAAAGAGTCGGCAATGTGGCATATGAGCTGGAGCTGCCTCCAGAGATGTTAGCTATCTATAACGTATTCCATGTATCCCTGCTTAAAAAGTGTATTCCAAATATGGACCAAGTGATCGAGCCGCAGACAGTACAAGTGCAAGAGGACCTAAGTTATGAGAGCAGACCCATCCAGATTTTGGATAGGGAAGTCAAGAAGCTGAGGAATAAGGAGGTACCCTTAGTCAAGGTCCTATGGCAAAGTCAACGGTTCGAAGAAGCTACATGGGAACGCGAGGACGAGATGAGGCGCAAGTACCCGGAGTTATTCTAAGTTCGAGGACGAACTTTCACGAGGTATGGGGGATTGTAATGACCCGAAAAATTCTCTTAATATTTTATTAAAATATTAAGCATGTCTAGATAATTTTCCAAGGGACCTAGAAATATTAATGCGAACTTTGGCCTAGAAAACCCATGTTTTCTCATTTAAATTGGGAAAAAGGGCACTAATGGGCCTTATATGGGATTTTTAGTACTATAAATATTGGAGAATTTTAGGGAAAAATTAATATAAATATAAAGGGGTTTTAATGAGAAATATTAACATAATTATGGGGGAATTTTTATAGGATTTTCGAAATTTTGGAAAAAAAATCATAGAAAATAAAAATAAAAATAAGGTGCATGGACCAAGGATTGAACCTTGGACCTCTTGTATAACCATGTATGCTCTAACCAATAACCTAGAAGGGATTTCTATGAAAAATGAAGTGGATATAGGTTAAGGCTTAGAAGAAGAGGAAGAGTCATGGAGAGACTCTTCATTTGCCTACTTGATGAGTTATAAAGAGGGGGGTTTGGGAGTTACTTCTTCCTTCCATCAATTGGATTTTCTTCCTCCTCCTCCCCTCATCCTAGCCGAAACCTCAAGGAGAGGTTTTCCTTTGGAAAACTCCACAAGAAGGTCCCATCACCAAGATCTAAAGGTTTTCCAAGGCTACAAGGGCAAAGGTGTTCAAGGGTCCAAAGGATTTGCAATTTTTTTCTCTTTTAAGGTCTAAAAATCAAGATCAACCAAGGTAAGACTCCCTCACCTGTGGTATAATAGTTCCTTATGTTTTAGCATGATTTATTGGTTGGTTTTTGGACTTGATGTTGAAAGAAACAAAACCAAGCACCCTAGAGACCCTATGGGTTTCGGCCACTAGGTTTTAGGGTCCATGATGATGCTAAAAACCTTGATAATGTTGGTTAATGTTCTCTCATGATGTCTAGAGATTAAATATAATTTTTGAGAATTTTTGGGGTACCCTAGGATACCCTAAGGTTTCGGCCAACATCAATAACCCATGGGTAGGGTTGGGTCTAAAACCTCAAGTGTATGTTTGATGTATTATCATGATATAAGGGAGATGGAGGGTGTTTATGTGAATGTTTCACATGGCCTAGGAACCCTATAGGTTTCGGCCAAGTACCCTAATAGGGTGGAAGGTTAGGATTTATTCCAAGTAAGGGCCCCAATGGCCCTATGGTAAGGTGTGGTTGGTGTTTAACAATTGATTTGGGATTTTAATGGAATTTGTCCATGCCCCCATGGCCTTGAAGTTTCGGCCAAGAGCAAGATTAGGGATAAAGGATTAGGGTTGGCCTTAAGAATGGGATCAAATGTTTCCTATGGCCTAGTATGTATGTATGAGATGTTGTTGGAAAGTTATGTGAAGTTCCATGGACCTATGGTTCCTTGGGGCTTTCGGCCAAGGACCTAACCTAGGGCTAGGGTTGGGTTAAACCTACAAAGATGCTTGTGTATATGTTACCAAGATGTATGTTTAAGTAAGATGGAAGAAGTTCTATGTTAACCAAACCCTTAGTTATATGTCATGAATTATATGTTAGGTCATAAATGTTTAGTCATGTGCCATGATTTATGAATGATATGTATGTATGCCATGTCTTATGAATGATATGTATGTCATGCTTTATGAATAATTTGTATGTATGCCATGCTTTATGAATGACGTGTACATATGCCATGTTTAAGAATGAAAATGAAGAATGAAGTTAAAGTTCATGTCTTTAAGGCATAACGATGATGTCAAGTATGATGAATGAATGAATATGCTATGAATGATGATGAATGAAAAAGCATGTGAAAGCATTTTATTTTATTTTATGGGCTTGTACCGGACCTAAGTAAGGTCCACGGTTCTGGACTACCGATGAAGCTGTCCACGGTTCGGGACTACCGATGAAGCTGTCCTTACGGTTCGGGACTACCGATGAAGCTGTCCTTACCCTAGTAGGTCGAGATTAGCTACCTCGTATTTACTTAGGGATGCGCGCATATGATGAATGAATGTGATACAAGCCAGGGCCCAATGAATGTTATGATTATGTTAAAGTATTTAAAAGCATGTTTTTCAAGATTAAGCATCCTTATATATATATGCAATTGCCACATGCATCCATCCATGTTATGCATTATATGTTATTGATAAGAAGTATGTTTATGCAAAGTAGTTTAATGGAAAAGTATGTTTATGCAAGTATGCTTTATGCAAGTAGATGTCATGTTTATGCTATTTAGGATGCCATGATTTAATTATGTTATGCTAAGTTAGATGCCATGATTTTATTTATGTTCATGCTAGTTTAGTATGCCATGATTTAATTATGTTTATGCTAAGTTAGAATGCCATGATTTTATTTATGTTATGCTAAGATTAGAGATGTCATGATTTTATTTATGTTTTATGCTAAGTTTAGGGATGCCATGATTTAATTATGTTATGCTAAGTTAGGATGCCATGATTTTATTTATGCCCATGCTAATTTTTGAAGCCATGATTTAATTAGGTTTGTGCTAAGTTAGGACGCCATGATTTTATTTAGGTTCATGCTAAGAATGTTTGTGAGGTTATGTTTATTATGTTATGTCTATGCCAAGTGTTATGTCATGCTATGAATGTTTACGATGTTTATGTCTATGCCAAGTATTATGCCATGCTATGAATGTTTACGATGTTTATATCTATGCCAAGTATTATGTCATGCTATGAATGTTTACGATGTTTATGTCTACGCCAAGTATTATGCCATGCCATGAATGTTTTTATGGTTATGTTTTATGCCATGCTACGAATGTGATTAAGCCATGTCCATGACATGTCGAATGTATGCTAAGTGATGATAAGGCTTATGTTCTAAGTAAAGCACTAAGTATGTTAATGTTTCATATGCTCATGATTAAGTGATGGATGGTTTTAGTGAGTAGGAAAGAGTCTTACTAAGCCTGTGTGCTTATAGTCTTATTTTCCTTATACCGCAGATCACGCAAGGGGACAGTAAGGAAGCAGCAGGAGGGCATTGCAGCATGTGTGTGATAGTGACTTGGCCAAGAAACAATATGTTTGCTCATCTTATGATAGAACCTTACCTTTACTAGTATGTGCTTGAATGTGACTCTATGATATGATGCTAAGTATGACATGATATGATGCTATGTATAAAGTTAATATGCTAAGTTCCCATGTTATAATGTTAGGAATGATAGTAAGTGCATGTAGGTGTAAGTTAATGGTTTCCGCTGCATTAGGATGTCTACATGCCCTAAGTATGTTAACGTAACGTCACTTAATGGAAAAAAAAAGCGGGCGTTACAAAAAGTTTTGTGGAAACTATCAAAGAAGCTCAGGGGGGCTCGAAATGGTTCAAGGTCCTTGACTCAAACAGAAAGTCTTAAAGATAAGTCAATAGATGGTTCAGATTTACAAATTACACAAACTACACCAGGGAATGTAACAAAAACCTCTAAGTCATTATCTGTGGATAAGCAGAACATGTCAATGGTTGCAACTTTGGTGCTAGATAAGGCTGGGGGCAAATTTGCAAGTGTTGAGCAAGGCAAGGTGACTGGGGATCATCAACAATTTTTACAAGCTGGAGAGGAGCTTTTTGCACAGAAGGAATCAGCTGCTTCAGATGATAGACTACAGCATCTATCAGATAATTCAAATCAGGAGGAAGAGGAAAGCTTTTGGGAAGATCAGGAGATTTCAAATAAGGCTTATTTGTCCAAGTCTTTTGAGGTGGAGGAAGAATCTGATGGTGTAGAGGCAGAGCAAATGCAATGAAATTTCTCTTCATCATTGTCAATCAATCCAGGCATGGGGAAAAGGCTTGGAGTTATGAATTTACAAGGGATGCGTAAAAAAACCATCAGGAGTTAATCAATTGTGCAAGGAAATAAGGTTCTTGAGGAGGATGAGACTGTAAATGTTTTCGTTGGATCAGAACCTTCAAAAACCAAGGACATCGCACAGTTTCAAGATACATTATCAGATGCACTAAATAAAAAGAAGGGGAAGAGGCTCTTATTCCTAGTAATGTGCCAATTGGTGGCCGAAGAGAGAGTAGAAGCAAACCTCAAGCACAAAGGTTTGCCTCCTCCTCAATTTTTTAATGTCTAGTATCATTTGGAACATAAGAGGGATAGGTAATAAGGCATCCCTGCGTAGAGTGTTTTTTTTGAAGAAAATTTTTCATCTCAATTTAGTGGGAATTCTAGAACCCTTTATCCAATTAGATGAAGCTTTCATTACTAGATGGTTGGGCTTTGAAACAACCATATCCAATTGTTCTGGAAAAATTTGGTTTTTGTTTGATTCTAATATTGCATGCAGGATTTTATTAGATCATGAGCAGTTTCTCCATCTAGAAATAAGCTCGCAAGTTTTTCCTATTAGTATGATAATTACGGTGGTATATGCTAAATGTACTCAGCTAGAGAGATCCTTTCTTTGGAAGAAACTTTTGGACATTAGACCAAATAATGATGCTTTTTGGCTAGTAGGAGGAGACTTTAATGTGGTCTCTAATCCTAGTGAATGTTCTAAAGCCTTTCTTTCTAGATTGGGACCAACAAATGATTTCAATGATTTTCTTATGTTATCTGGATTGCTGGATTGTGGCTATGTGGGTGACAAGTTTACATGGACAAATGGCAAAATCTGGAAGAGGTTGGATAGAATACTTATTTCACCTTCTTAGCATATTCATGAGTTCTCGGTACGGGTAGAGCACTTGAGTAGAGCAGCTTCAGACCATTGCCCACTACTGATTACTTTCCCTGGGTTTACAAAGCCGGCTGCCTCCTTCCGGTTTCAGAATATGTGGATCAAGCATCATAATTTTCTGCAAACGGTTAAGTTAAACTGGATGCTGCCAATTTCGGTGTCTGGGCTGTACAAACTGCAATATAAACTGAAAAGACTCAAACCACATCTGAAATGGTGGAATTGGGAAGTATTTGGAAATATACATGATAACATTAAGAAAGCAGAGGGCCTTTTTGCAGTTGCGGAAAGGGATTTTTACTTAGACCCTACGGAAGCAAACAGGCTGAACAGGGCAAAATACCAAGCACTACTCTTTCAAACTCTCAATATGGAGGAGACCTTTTGGAAACAAAGGGCTGCGACCAAATGGGCAGTTGAAGGTGAAAGAAATACTAAATTTTTCCATAGCCTGACGCAGAAAAGAAGAATGTCAAGCAGGATTTTTCGAATATGGGAGGAGGGTGTATGTTTAGACAAGCCAGAGGAAATTAATGTCTCAGCTGTGGGTTTTTTTTTGAGAAGCTGCTGACTGGAGAAGAATTCAATTGTGACTCGGTAAGTTTTGATTGCATTCCAACTCTTATAACTGCGGGTGAAAACTCTAACCTTACAGCACTGCCGACCTTGGATTAGATTATGCAAATCGTATGGGGGATGGGAAGAGACAGTGCGGCTGGTCCGGATGGCTTTTCTGCTAAATTTTATGTGGCCTACTGTGAAATCATAAAGGAAGATGTGTATGAGGCAGTTCTGGATTTTTTTCATGGCAAATCTATGCCAAAAGGGATGGCGGCTACCAGTATAGTGTTGATTCCCAAGGTAGACAATGCAGAACAGTGGAAAGACTTTAGACCTATTAGTTTATGCAATGTTTCCAATAAAATTATCTCTAAACTAATTTCTTCAAGGCTGGGACAGATTATGGAAAAATTGATTTCCCCCTCTCAAAGTGGATTTGTAGCAAGAAGACTAATTTCAAATCACATCTTATTGGCCCAAGAACATAATCATAAGTTGAACTATCATGCTAGGGGTGGCAACTTGATCTTAAAGTTGGATATGGCCAAAGCATTTGATAGAGTTTAATGGAGTTTTCTATTCAAAGTTATGGAGGCTTTCGATTTTTCTGGTTTTTTTATAGGATTGATCCGGCGTTGCATCACCGAATGTTGGTTTTCTATCAAAGTAAATGGTCATTTAGCTGGATTCTTTCATTCAAAGAGAGGACTAAGGCAAAGTGACTCTTTATCCCCTCTTTTATTTATAATTGCTGCTGAGTTTTTATCTAGAGGTTTGGATAAACTTTTTTGCAAATTTCCGCAGTTATATTTCATTTCAGGATGTGATGCTAAGATATCGCATCTAGCATATGCGGATGATATTATGATTTGTCTAACTAGACATTAACTTGAATAAAAATCAATTGTGTAACCCGTATCATACAATTGAATGACACTTAGGAGATTAAATGGCATCCCCTTGACTAGAAGGACATTTTTAATTCTAAGACATTCGGATATTTGAATGTCTCCTATCCCTACAACCATAAGACTACCATTGTTACCAAAAGATACATTACATCTATTTTTGCTTTGAAGGGTAGTGAATAAAGATCTATCATCAGTCATATGTTTGGAGCACTCACTATCAACGAACCAAGTTGATAGATGCTCACCCTCAATCAAAGCCTACACAATACGAAAAATGGAAGATTTAGGTACCCATATCTTGGGACCTAAAGCATCTACAATGCATGACTTAGGCACTCATGCCTTGACCACTTTCATTTGAATCCTAGAAGTCTTAGGTGATCTCACATGATGTAACGCCCCAAAATTTCCATCTTTAGTCCATAAAGTCCTTAGAATTATTTAAAGATGGTTTAGGAATATTCTAAATATTTTTAGAGACTTTTAGAATATTTTTATGGAACTTTCCGAGTTCGTTTAGTATCTTTAGTTCTTAAAAGTCCTTAGAATTAGTTAGAAATGGTTTAGAAATATTCTAGATATTTTTAGGAATTTTTAGAGTATTTTTATGGAATTTTCCGAGTCCGTTTGGTATTTTTGGAAAAAGAAAAAAAAAAGAAAAAAAAAATCCGAAAATGGCTTAAGTGCAGCGGGTGGTTCGAACCCGGGACCTCCACGAAACCAAAGAGGCGCGCGACCGGCTGGGCTGGGTATCAAGCACGGAAAAGGAAGGAGAGACAAATATTTAAGTAGTAGTTGAGTTAATCCGAACCTTAAGTATAAATAGCCAATTAAAGAGAGAAACTTTATTTCTCTCCTCTCCAAACCCTCACGCCGACTCTCTCTCCTCCCTTGGGCGACGCCGACCAACTTCAAGGCCAAGGAGGGCCGGCCGAGACCCTTTTCCAAGAGATAATCCTATATTCGGGATCCCCGCGACGAGAGGAACGCGTAGACGTGAAGAATTCTCCGAGATCTCAAGTTTCTCCCGAGCTCTAGACGTTAATCTTGGTTGTAAGTCCAAGATATCAATGTAAGTACTGCTCACCTGCAGTAAGAGGCGGTTTTACCGCGAGAATTTCCTTTAAAAGTTTTTAAAAGAGAATTTTTCCTTTTTGCTTTAGATTTTGCATGTGATCTTAGTTTTTATATGCTTGTATATGTTTGATAAGCACCCTATATGAGATTAGGGACCAAGAAAAGCTATGAGAAAAGAAAAGAAGATAAAGATAAGAAAAGAGAAGGCCAAGGCCTTAAGAAAATCCTCAAAAGTCAAGACTTAGGGATTTTAGCACGCAAGGTGCTCCAGAAAATGCCAAGGCATTTACAGATAAGAAAGAAAAGAAAGAAAAGCTATTTTATTTTATAAGGCCAGTACCCGGCGTCCAAGGGCGTCGTTAAAGAAATCCAGGTGTCCAATTCCAAGGTCTTGGCCCTGGTAGACCAAGGTCTGCTCTATTAGGATTGGTGGCTCGCTACCCCAACCTTTTAGGGAACGCGCATTCAGATGGTACTTACGTCTTCAGTGGATCCGAGTGATTATTATTTTTAAGTATATGCTTTAGCAAAGATTTCGAAAATTTAAAGAGTTTTCAAAAGTTAAAGAATAGCTAAAGTTTCAAGTTGAGCCAAGGAAAGTAAATTGAGATTATTTATTGCTTGAGTATGCATGTTTTGAGTTATACATGTTCTTAGTTTTCTTTCAAGCATATTAGTATCTCATATGATTTTCAGTTTGATCTAGAAGCATGTATGCATATTTCGAGTTTTTGTGAGCTAGATAGTACTTACTAAGCTTTTTGCTTATAGATGCATTTCCTCTTATTGCAGATAAAGGTAAAGGCAAGCAATTCTGAAGGGAGACGACGAGGCGGTGCTGAGTAGAGTGTGTGTGGTGGCTGATTATGGAGAGATCCTTGAGACGAGACATTTTAGTTATTTGAATTGCAATGTTTAAGTTTATTCAAATTTCAAGTTCTTGCTTTATGGAGATTATGGAGTATTTGAGTTTTGGATAGTTTTATATGCTAAATTTCTTAGAGTAAAGATTCCATGTCATTTCCTTTAGCATATATATCCCATGATTGCATTGGATGAGTAAAAGTGTGAGTAGTTAGAAATATTGATACTTTGTTAGAGAAAAAGGTGTTTGTGCTAAGATAGTATCAATTTTCCTTTTGAATCGAGTTTTATTGCTTAAAAATGTTTAGAAAAGTTGCAATCACATTTCATAATGCTTTAGCAAGGTGTAGAACTTATATTGATGTCATGGATGCATAGGAGTCAAGATTGGTACAAACTCCATTGTTAAAGTTTAAACAAATTTGTTTAGTTTATTTTCTTCCATAAAAGTCCTAGATTCAAGTTTATGGATTTGTTTGATTGGCTAAACTGTTTAGGAAACTGATATAGAGTATAGAAATGGTGTCGTAGTTTGATATGGCTCGAAATTGAATGAATGGTGGACTTGGAGAGCAAGGCCGAAACCTGTAAAAACAGTTACAGGCGTACCAGTCGACTGCCACGTCACCAGTCGACTGGTACGGGCTGTTTTGGTTGGTAAGGCTGTTTTCAATAAGTTTCAACTACGAGATTGAGAAGGAAGTATGACATGGTATTATTATACATGATTGCTTAAGTTAGAATATAATTGTTAGCAGAATTTAAAAGAAAAAAAAAATTTCCGCAATTTTCTTTAGTCATGTATAAGAATTGAGAAGTAGAGAAAAGTAACGATCCGTCTAAAGACAGTAAGAAGGCGGGTCGCTACAGTTGGTATCAGAGCAGTTCCATTCTCCAGCATCACACACACATCAGCATCAACCTCGCCGTCTTCAAGTAAGAAAGCTTTAAGTTTCAGTTTTTTTCTATTGCTCCTTTACTTAACTTCAGTATAGAGAAATGCTTAAGTACTTACTCATATGTGCATAGAACAAGGAAGCATGTTTAATACCTTAGTACCACGGAATCATGTTTAATCCCTAGAATGGATATTAGAGAAATGCTTAAGTACTTACTTTATTTGCCCAAAAGTAAGTTTTGGGATTATGGCACGCATGGTGCTTGATAAAAGTTTTGAGTAAGACCAAGGTCTTACTAAGCCCTAGAACGAGTTCTAGGACTAAGAAATGAGATAAGAATCAAGACCAAGGTCTTGTTGTATCCTAAAGCAAGTTTGGGAACATTACCATTAAGTGTTAAGTTATACATTTGAGGACGTCCTAGAAAGGCCCAAAACGAGGAGCAAGCTCCTAGAAGGCAAGAAGCGTACCTCATTCAGTAGGAGAAACTGAAGCCAGGGAACTTCCCAGGCACAAGCAAACCATTGGATGCTTAAGCATGGTTCAACACGTTGGAAAGAATAGTAGGGCTACTGGACTGGCATGAGGAGAGAAGATAAAGTGTGCATCTTTCTGCCTTACGGGAGATGCTAGAATATAGTGGAAGAGAGTCAAGTCCAAGAGAAATGTCAGCCAGGTGACATGGGCCGACTTCGAGACTGAGTTCTTCGAAGAATACTTTCACATGCAAGTAACCAACAAGCATTATGATGAATTCACGGAGTTCAGACAAGGAGAACTATCCGTGGATGAGGCAGTGAAGATGTTTAAGCGGTTAGCTCATCTGTGCCCAGAGTTAGTTAGCACAGAAAAAGAGATAGTTAGGCTAATGCTCAAGATGTTAAGGCCTGAGATAGCGTTGAAGGGGGCTAGCGGTGTTGAGAGGCTGCAAACCTCCGAGGAACTAATAAGTAGTGCTTTGATCACTGAGCACTACTTAAACAGTATAAAGGCCACCAGAAAGGTTGAACGATGAAGTTCTTAACAACCTTACTGTCAGGGGAAGTAATGGCCTCTACTGAGAGGCTAAGGGCAGTATCAATCTAGATTTCCAACCGAGAGCTCTACAGTGACTTGTTAGTCCTTGAGATGAAGGATTACGATGTCATTTTAGGAATGGACTTCTTGAGCAAGTATAATGCTTCTATAGACTGCCGCAAGAAAAAGTCAAGTTCACACCAGAAGCAGAACCTTCGGTTGAGTTTATTGGAGACCCAAGGAGAAAGATAAATAGGTTCCTACCTACCTTACAAGCTCAGAGAATGTTAGAGAAGGGGTGCACTGGTTTCTAGCTCATATAGTGGATGTGAGTCAAGGAGAAGGATTGAAGAGAGAAGAAGTGAGGGTAGTCTGTGACTATCCTGAGGTGTTTCCTGAAGAGTTACCAGGACTCCCTCCCAATCGGGAAATTGAGTTTGAAATTGAGTTGGCCCCAGGAACCAACCCAATTTCGAAGGCACCTTATCGCATGACACCAGCAGAACTGAAAGAATTACAAGAACAATTGCAAGAGTGCTTGACAAGGGTTTCATCCGCCCTAGTCATTCACCTTGGGGAGCTCCTGTACTTTTCGTCAAGAAGAAGGATGGGTCTATGCGTCTGTGCATAGACTACAGAGCTCTGAACAAGGTAACCATCAAGAACAAGTACCCCCTTCCTAGAATAGATGATTTATTTGATCAACTCAAAGGGGCTACAGTGTTCTCAAAGATAGATCTGCGTTCTGGGTATCATCAGCTAAGGTTAAAGAGAGTGACATCCCCAGGACGGCCTTCAGGACAAGATACGGCCACTACGAATTTGTAGTAATGCCTTTTGGAGTAACCAATGCTCCAGCAGTCTTCATGGAGCTGATGAACCACATCTTCAGGGAGTATCTCGATAAATTCGTCATTGTTTTATTGATGATATTCTCATATACTCACAGACTCCAGAGGACCATGCTACACACTTGAGGATAGTGCTGCAGATCCTTCAGCAGGAGAAGCTCTATGCAAAATTCTCAAAGTGTGAGTTTTGGCTAGATCAGGTGACCTTCCTAGGTCACATTGTATCCAAAGAAGGCATTCAAGTTGATCCAGCCAAGATAGAAGCAGTCAGCAACTGGTGTAGACCCAAGAATGCCAGTGAGATCAGAAGCTTCTTAGGTCTGGCAGGATATTATAGAAAATTTGTGGAGGACTTTTCCAGGATAGCCTCTCCACTCACAGCTTTGACCAGAAAGAACAAGAAGTTTGAATGGTCAGATAAATGCGAGCACAGTTTTCTAGAGCTGAAGAAGAGACTGACCAGTGCTCCCATCCTGACTGTTCCAGAGAGTGGCAAGGCCTTTGACATCTATAGTGATGCATCCAAGATGGGCCTTGGAGCTGTCCTCATGCAAGACGGTAAAGTGATAGCATATGCCTCCAGACAGCTCAAGGACTACGAGAAGAATTACCCTACGCATGACCTTGAGCTAGCAGCTGTGGTCTTTGCACTGAAGCTCTGGAGACACTACCTGTATGGAGTGCAGTGCAGAATCTTCACAGACCATCAGAGTTTGAAGTACTTCTTCACTCAGAAAGATCTGAATATGAGGCAGCGCAGGTGGCTAGAGTTGGTCAAAGATTATGACTGTGAAATCCTCTACCACCCAGGTAAAGCTAATAAAGTGGCAGATGCACTGAGCAGAAAATCCTGTGCGGCACTGATGTCCTTATCATCACTGTCTCTACCACTTCAGAAAGAAATAAAAGATTTTGGAGTCGAGGTTATGGTTGGGCAATTTTCTGCATTGACCCTAGAGTCAACCCTGCTTAAGGATATACAAGAAAAGCAAGATCAAGACCCAGAGATCCAGAAGATCAAGCAGGGGATCCAAGAACAGAAAATTCAGAGTTTCGAGTATCAGATAGTGGCATCCTCTATTTTGGAGACCGCCTTTGCGTCCCCAATGATGAGGAACTAAGAAAGAATATTTTAGAAGAAGCCCACAGTACCCCGTACTCTATGCATCCTGGTTCTACCAAGATGTACCAAGATTTAAAGCAAAGGTTCTGGTGGTCTGGACTCAAGCGAGACGTGGCCAGATATATCAGTACCTGCTTGACCTGCCAGAGAGTCAAAGCAGAGCACCAGAGACCAGGAGGAGTTCTACAGCCACTTCCCATTCCAGAGTGGAAGTGGGAAGAAATATCCATGGACTTTATCACAGGTCTTCCAAGAACCACCCATGGACATGATGCAATTTGGGTGATAGTGGACAGATTGACCAAGTCTGCCCACTTCCTAGCCATCAAGTTATCGCATTCAGTAGAGCAGTTAGCACAGCTGTACGTGAAAGAGGTGATCAGGCTTCACGGAGTTCCGAAGTCGATCGTGTCTGACAGAGATGGGCGATTCACCTCCCATTTTTGGAAGTGTGTTCAGGACGCCCTAGGCACCAAGCTTCAGTTCAGCACAGCCTTCCATCCCCAGACAGATGGACAAACAGAGAGAGTAAATCAGATTTTAGAAGACATGCTCAGAGCTTGTGCATTGGACTTTAAGGGTAGTTGGTGTAAATTTCTGTGCTTAGCTGAGTTTGCCTACAATAATAGCTATCAGGCCACCATCAGGATGGCGCCTTATGAGGCATTGTATGGCAGGAAATGTAGATCACCCATATGTTGGCAAGAAGCTGGTGAGAAGAAAGAGATGGAGTCAGAATTAGACAGCCAGACTGAGCTTATAGATGAGACCACTCAGGCTATCCAGACGATCCGCCAGAGGATTGAGACTGCCCAGAGTAGACAGAAAAGTTATGCTGACACACGCCGTAGGCCACTTGAATTCCAAGTTGGAGATTCAGTATTTCTCAAGGTCGCTCCCATGAAAGGAGTGATGAGATTTGGCAAGAAGGGCAAGCTAAGTCCTCGCTACATAGGACCCTATGAGATTATAAAGAGAGTCGGGAAGGTAGCCTATGAGTTGGACTTACCAGAGGATATGTCAGCTATCCATAGTACATTTCATGTCTCGATGCTGAAGAAGTGTATTCACGACCCTAGCCAAGTGATTCAGCCTCAGTCAGTACAGATCCAAAAGATCTTAGCTATGAGAGCAGACCGACACGGATAGTGGACAAAGCAGTTAAAAGATTAAGAAACAAAGAAGTGCCACTAGTGAAGGTCATCTGGCAGAATCAAAAGCATGAAGAGGCTACTTGGGAACGTGAGGACAGCATGAGAGAAAGATATCCAGAATTATTCTAAGTTCGAGGACGAACTTTTATAAGGTATGGGGGATTGTAACGCCCCAAAATTTCCATCTTTAGTCCATAAAGTCCTTAGAATTATTTAAAGATGGTTTAGGAATATTCTAAATATTTTTAGAGACTTTTAGAATATTTTTATGGAACTTTCCGAGTTCGTTTAGTATCTTTAGTTCTTAAAAGTCCTTAGAATTAGTTAGAAATGGTTTAGAAATATTCTAGATATTTTTAGGAATTTTTAGAGTATTTTTATGGAATTTTCCGAGTCCGTTTGGTATTTTTGGAAAAAGAAAAAAAAAAAAGAAAAAAAAATCCGAAAATGGCTTAAGTGCAGCGGGTGGTTCGAACCCGGACCTCCCCGAAACCAAAGAGGCGCGCGACCGGCTGGGCTGGGTATCAAGCACGGAAAAGGAAGGAGAGACAAATATTTAAGTAGTAGTTGAGTTAATCCGAACCTTAAGTATAAATAGCCAATTAAAGAGAGAAACTTTATTTCTCTCCTCTCCAAACCCTCACGCCGACTCTCTCTCCTCCTTGGGCGACGCCGACCAACTTCAAGGCCAAGGAGGGCCGGCCGAGACCCTTTTCCAAGAGATAATCCTATATTCGGGATCCCCGCGACGAGAGGAACGCGTAGACGTGAAGAATTCTCCGAGATCTCAAGTTTCTCCCGAGCTCTAGACGTTAATCTTGGTTGTAAGTCCAAGATATCAATGTAAGTACTGCTCACCTGCAGTAAGAGGCGGTTTTACCGCGAGAATTTCCTTTAAAAGTTTTTAAAAGAGAATTTTTCCTTTTTGCTTTAGATTTTGCATGTGATCTTAGTTTTTATATGCTTGTATATGTTGATAAGCACCCTATATGAGATTAGGGACCAAGAAGAGCTATGAGAAAAGAAAAGAAGATAAAGATAAGAAAGAGAAGGCCAAGGCCTTAAGAAATCCCCAAAAGTCAAGACTTAGGGATTTTAGCACGCAAGGTGCTCCAGAAAATGCCAAGGCATTTACAGATAAGAAAGAAAAGAAAGAAAAGCTATTTTATTTTATAAGGCCAGTACCCGGCGTCCAAGGGCGTCGTTAAAGAAATCCAGGTGTCCAATTCCAAGGTCTTGGCCCTGGTAGACCAAGGTCTGCTCTATTAGGATTGGTGGCTCGCTACCCCAACCTTTTAGGGAACGCGCATCAGATGGTACTTACGTCTTCAGTGGATCCAAGTGATTAGTATTTTCAAGTATATGCTTTAGCAAAGTTTTCGAAAATTTAAAGAGTTTTCAAAAGTTAAAGAATAGCTAAAGTTTCAAGTTGAGCCAAGAAAAGTAGATTGAGATTTATTATTGCTTGAGTATGCATGTTTTGAGTTATACATGTTCTTAGATTTCCTTTCAAGCATATTAGTATCTCATATGATTTTCATATTGTTCTAGAAGCATGTTTGCATATTTCGAGTTTTTGTGAGCTAGATAGTACTTACTAAGCTTTTGCTTATAGATGCATTTCCTCTTATTGCAGATAAAGGCAAAGGCAAGCAATTCTGAAGGAAGACGACGAGGCGGTGCTGAGTAGAGTGTGTGTGGTGGCTGATTATGGAGAGATCCTTGAGACGAGACATTTTAGTTATTTGAATTGCAATGTTTAAGTTTATTCAAATTTCAAGTTCTTGCTTTATGGAGATTATGGAGTATTTGAGTTTTGGATAGTTTTATATGCTAAATTTCTTAGAGTAAAGATTCCATGTCATTTCCTTTAGCATATATATCCCATGATTGCATTGGATGAGTAAAAGTGTGAGTAGTTAGAAATATTGATACTTTGTTAGAGAAAAAGGTGTTTGTGCTAAGATAGTATCAATTTCCTTTTGAATCGAGTTTTATTGCTTAAAAATGTTTAGAAAAGTTGCAATCACATTTCATAATGCTTTAGCAAGGTGGTAGAACTTATAGTTGATGTCATGGATGCATAGGAGTCAAGATTGGTACAACTCCATTGTTAAAGTTTAAAACAAATTTGTTAGTTTATTTTCTTCCATAAAAAGTCCTAGATTCAAGTTTATGGATTTGTTTGATTGGCTAAACTGTTTAGGAAACTGATAAGTATAGAAATGGTGT